>JAOPHQ010004005.1:0-203524 GCA_030340625.1 Merluccius polli
TGGCACCAGAGCCCCAGCAAGATCACACCGATGGAAGGCATGGGCACCCACTCAGATCTGTGTGTGTGTACCCCTCATGTACACACAGGAGCTTGGTAATGTGAGCTTGTGTTTGTCGCACGCTGTACTCCATTAGGGGGCTCTCCTGCTTAAGGAATGACTCCTCTCTCCTCCTCCTCCTCCTCCTCCTCCTCCTCCTCCTCCTCCTCCTCCTCCTCCTCCTCCTCCTCCTCTTCTTCCCCCGTCCTTCTCCTCCAACGGCAAATGTTCCCAGGCTAATACTTTCTCCCCTTGTTTTGTCTTCTTCTTGTTTCTCTCTTCTTCTCTTCAATCTCTCTCTCTCTCTCTCTCTCTCTCTCTCTCTCTCTCTCTCTCGTAGAAAAGGTCACGCATCGCCTACAGTGATGAGGTTCGCAACGAGTTGCTGGGGGACGACGCCGGCTCCTCTGAGAACCAGGTGAGCCACTAATCAGGGGCCCCTCCAGGGGTGGCTCCTCCGGTGTGGGTGGCTGACGGGGCCCCCGGGGTGGGGAGGAGGGCCCCTCCTAGGGTCCATTGAGGGCCACCGCCCACCGTCGCAGTGTTGTCACCAAGTCATGCGGAAGGAACGCTGCTTAATGCAAAGCTGCCAGGACCCGCAAGCCCGGGGCCGCAGAGGGGCCTGGGGCCCCTGAAATATGGCAAGAACCGCATTGTGACCACACACAAACACAGACACACAGACACACACACACTTTAAACTCCGAGGGAGGTAAAGCCACACAACACAGTTGCTAAACATGCTGTTGGCTTTAGCGGCGTTGAAAATTAGCCTTCAGAAGGACACAAAATGATTTGTTAAAATCTTTTTAGCATATTACTCTGCACGATTTTAAATGATAAATATTCTCCACTGTGTAAACCATATAAAAGCAGAAAGTGATTGACATTTAATTTGAATGTTGTGCCTCGTCTGTGTGAACTCAGGGGGTATAAACACCAGATACCGAAGACATTAGCAATCTTCTCTATTTGCTATTGTGACAACAATGACGACAGAGAAATATCAGAAATTAGCTACCTCGAAAGGGGTCCTCAATTTATTCACAGCAGTTATTAAAACCACCCTGATGTAGATGGAGGAGGGGAGAGAAAAATAAATTAAATAAAACAACTATCTTCGATTCTGATCTTAATTGCCCCAAATAAGCCACGTTTTCTTTTTCTTTCCTTTTTTTACAAACACATATATTGTTTTGAATACATGTGTGAAGTGGCACATCAAAACGCCAGTGGATTGGAGCGTGGCGCTACGTTTTAATGTCTAAAGACGCTCTTCACTCCCTCACTCACCTGCACAGCTGCCAGTCAGAGGCAGCCGGCTCAACTCTGACCACACGTCCTTTGACTAATTATACACCTCCTTTACCATAGTCTGTCACTTCACCGGAGTGGCCATGTTCTTAAGGCACATATGCCACAAACGCACACTATCCCACACATGTACACACATACAGCACAACAGCAGCGCACGCATGTAAATTAGAGTTCCCTGGCACACACGCTAACAATGAAAAAAAAACTGAACGGAAAAAAAGATGGATAATAAAATGCAGATTTGTGCATTTAGTCCCTTGTCACTTTGTAAAAGTACAGTTATATTATTCACAGCCAAGCTGAGCTACATAAACTTCTCTCTTCTCTCTTTTTTTTTTTTGAACACCTTCTGATTACCATTTCAATGCTGACCCGTGACCCGCACATCTTAGAAACACATGTATGGCTGAGCGGAGATGTGGCGTTGATATGCATATTCCGGGCTAAATTAGCCATACGTGATTCTGGCGATTCTGTTTTTTCTCCCGTTGGAGACGGCGCCGCTGTCGCTGGCAGGGCTGTCACGTTTTAAGACGGTGACAGCTTTCCATCTCAGCCCTGTCAAAGGAGGCCTCGGAGAACGACTCGTGTTTCATTTTATTTTTATTTTCCTTTTCATTAAAGGGAAAATAGGCATTCATAAACACAAAATGTATACCACTTGGAGGGGGGGAAATATGGTTAATTATTTAATCAAATGTTGCAGAATTTGTGATTATTTTATTGGTAAAAAAAATACTTTTTGAATAACAATGCTCAATACAGCTTGTTCTTATGTCAAGGATAATAGCACTAAAGCATTTTATGAGTGGTTCTTATGTGTACGCAAACAAGCTGAGATGTTCATAAATGTATTTGACCTTTTTTTAGACGTTGGTTTGTGCCAAGATTCTGAAATATAAAAGCAGCACAATATAGTGGGTCTTATTCAGGACAGTTGGTATAACAAACTTGCGTTTGTAACTGTAGTTGTTTGGACAAACACATTTCCAGAATAGTCTCAAAAACCTTGCATGCAAGGACAAATAACATGCTTTCAAAAACCTCTCAACCTTACAAAAAATAAAAGATGTGTTATTGTACGTTTATTGAAGGTTATTGTGCAAAATGTTATGATGCTGAAAATGTGCTAAATGTATTTACTGAAAACACAAAATTAAAAAAAATGAAACTGAGAAATGGTATTGAAAATATTGTATTATCGTATTAAAATACATTTAAAAGGATTGCTGCATCACGCATATTATGTGTGATCTATAATGTATGTATATATTTTTTTATATGTTTTTCTAATATATGATAGGCGTGCAAAGACCCCCCCCTCCCACAAACACACACACACACATGCACACACACACATGCAATTTCCCTTTTCAACTTTGTTATAGTTTTGAAGGTGTGTGTGTGTGTTTTGAAGGTGTATGTGTGTGGGGAGGGGAGGTAAGGTAGGGCAAGTCGGTCAATTTAATTCCTGGCGATCTGAAAGGGGTCAGCATCATTTGGTACAGGCCTGGCTCGGCAGATCATTACTAGCTTCCAATCCAGGCTACACGGTAAGGATTTATACTTAAGTAAATGGGAAGCTGCAGCGCCTTGGCCCCTGCGTAATGGCCGAAGGAGGGTTTAATACAGTTGGGTATTTATTCGTTATCTCTGTGTGGACAGAGACTGATTTGGCGCTATCGCACTGTTTCTTATAATGCGCTGAGCTGCCTTCATAACACATGCTTCTTCTCTTTCTCTTTATTCCTTCTGCTGCAACACACACACGCACATGCACGCGCACATGCACACACACGCACACACACACACACACACACTGGCATGTACACATACATACACACACACGTATACTGGCATGTACACACACATACAGGCGACAATGCACATAAATGTGTTAACAGCCACACGGCACGTACACACTGACGCATACACACCACAAAGCGACATGCGCAAACACACACCCGCACACACATGCACACACAAACACTATATGGAATAGTTTCGATTTCAGTCACAGCAGAAGGCTTGGCCACCAGAGATACTGCCGGTTTCAGCCGGCATGGGCCAGATTTTACTCACTACAAAGGAAACAGATTACCACTTGTATCAAATTCTGTATTGGATTAAAAAAAATCCTTTGTTTGAAAAAAAAAAATGCTGATTATCATAACAGAAAAAAAATTGCAGCAGTGCAATTTTTGAATACTGGTGCAGGAATCGCCAAAACATAGGAGCCTTCGTTGGTGAGAGTAATTACAACAGCTACAAACAAATCTGTGTTTACCGTTGTTACTGTGGAGCCAAGGCAGCTCCAAACTACCATGCCAAAGAAAAACAAAAAAAGACACAAAAAACGCAAACTTAAAAAATGTGAAGAGAGAGGAGCCATTGTGCGGCGAAAACCCCACGCATTGTGTCTGGAAATCCACTGAGCGGATTTGCAATCAGTGGAGCAGCACAAATGAGCTCCAGCGTGGTTTGTTGAGGACTCATTGAGTCAGATTTCAGGGCAGAGGTGAAGGCTTTTGGGCCCGTTCAAGCCGCAAATATCCCACTCTATGGTGTAGTTTTAAACTTTGGCCTTCTTCCATAATATATTCTCGGTGGGGTGGCCATTTTGAGGTTTGCGTTCATAGATGCAAAAAGAGGTTTGTAGGCCCCCTGTACCTTCATTTCTTTATATATATATATATATATATATATATATATATATATATATATATATAAATGGGATTTCTTATAAAAAATATTTTGTCTCGTAAATTTCCAATCCTATTTTTTCAAAATGGTTATATACAAAAAGTCTGTATTTTGCTGTCATTAACATTGAAATAAAGTACATGTAATTCATCCAATTATGTATAAAAAAATTATTAGAATTCAAAACAAAGTATAAATGTTAAAATAGATGGATTAAAATATGGGAGCATTCAACAATCTTGAAAATCATGCCGTTCTCTTAATTTGAACATGGAGAAAAACCTAACCCCTTATTCACTCAACCCCAGTCCTTTTATTTCTGCACTTTTTAAAATTAGTCTTTAAACCTCTCACTCGACAATCAAGATCATAATTCATGATCACTGTTCCTGTGTTCCGATCCGTTACCACGGCAAACCCCTCCATCCTGTCGAATTCAGAGTGACCCGTCGCTATGGCGATGAGATGAGAGAGAGGTAATAGTGGCCGTGAGCCTCTCCTCAGATCACACAACCTTTAATCTCACACAAGAAATTAGATTTAAAAAATCACCTGCAAAGGCTGACAAATTAAGAAGTGTGTCCCTCCCCCCCTCCTCCCTCCCCCTGCCCTGCTAAAAGAGTTACACCCCCACCACCACCTCACCACACACCCAACATTGAATCTCCACGGTTCTCACTTATGAATTAGCTGGGGAAGCCCAAAACCTTTTAATTACAATTAAGGCTTGATTAACGAGTAAATGGGATTATTGGCTTCCCTAGATTGGTCTAACTCGTTATCAAAGATGTGAGGTTTTTTTCTTTCCCCGTCACGAGAATGGCGATGGCAGTCCCTTTCTACTTCGCTTTAGATTACCCATTCTCTTTCATCAGAAATGAATAGCTAATGCCAAGATTCATATTTCATGATCCTTGGCTGTCCCCATAACAAGCATGTTATGTATTTATGTATATATGTATACGCGACTGCCCTCACATGCCTCTCCACACATAATCTACTCAGCGGGCGTCTGTGTTGAGGTACACAATGTACATGAAATATTGACAAGCCATCAGAGTTGATGGACAGCAAGGGAGAAAACCCCCCCCCAACCCTTCAGCCTTTCCAAATTTCAGTTAAAGACAAACACAATCCCCTTGCTCTTGATTTCCACACACCTCACCAAAATGACAGATAGATATGTTTTTTCCCCACAATTTTGTTTCTACTGTACCCAAACTGATTAATTTTTTCCCACTACTATGACTACACTGACAACAGTCGTTATTTGGTTGTATTTTTCCGTGCCGTATCAGACTGTGTGATGTCACTTCCTTGATGTTGCTAGTTGAGACGTAGGGAGCAGAGCGATCCTTTCCTATGCTTTCTGTAATTTGACAGCCGCATCACTTGATCTTTGTTTGTTCCAAATAGTGTCGTGCGAGTAGCGTGTTTAGCTTTGTTTAATGTTTGTCGTGCAGGTTTCTTTCCAACCGAAACGCTAAAACACGCAAATGGATAAATCGTCAAGGTTAATTCCGTACGCAAGCGCAGGGCTGATCTCCCTCCTGCCTCCTGTCATTTTCTTTTTATCTGTTTATCACTCTACTTCTATTTCTCCTTTTCTCTCTCCTTTTTCCCCCATCTTTGGCTTTCGCGTGGCAGCTGATAAAGTTACGCGAGGAGGTAAGTCTCTAATCATTTATTTCCGTCTTCCCACTGATATGTGGCCTGCGACGTTCACTCGCCCTTAACAGAACTACTGTGGGCCTTCTGTTATTCTATGGTACACTGCCCCCCCCCCACCATTTGGAAACAAAGTCAGACTGTAGTTAAGACTAGTGAAGTGTCACAAATCAGACTTTAGATTATTAATCTAAAGTCTGATAGCAGACAATCTCAAATCTGGGTGAACGGGGCGTTTCACTTGCTTTCGCTTCATATTGGTTTCGACCAATCACGTTGGGTGGTGGGAATCTGTAAGCGTGTAATTGGCTATTAACAGCGAACACAAACTCGCTCAGCATTAGTAAACTGTAAAAAAGTGTAAAGGTTTCAAATCAACACTATGTAGACTGGTCACTGTATAAATACTTAAAATCCCCTTCTGAAGCCTTATCCACTCACGCAAATGAGTTTCTCTTGGGTAGAATATCTCCATTACAAAACAGGAAACAAGGCGTAACTCCACCCCTTTCAGAATTTGGTTTCCGGTCCAGGCTCTGCCGTCCCCCAAAGGTTCTGCTATAACATAGTAGAACTGTTGGGTCCGAGATAAAGACCAGTGTACCTCATATTGGTACCATCTATTTGCTGTAGATTTCCCTGAGTCATTGTTTTTCAAGGGCCAGCCAGGCCTTCAGTAATACTTGACAATGATGGCCTTCAAATCATGGCCTGCAAATTCAACTATTGGCTTGATGGCTCGTCGCTGTTATTATTATCAATTTTATTTTAACTATTTACGAATATTTTTTAAATCAGTTTGAAATGATATTGGCAAAATAATCAGTGGTATAATGTTGCCCATCTGAATTCAATCTTGGATGTGACCCTAACGGTCTTTGTTTTGTAGCATGTGTTTTGTTATTTCATTCATCATCAACGTTTCACATTTCTAGGACTACACCGTGGTTTAATTGTCACCATGATTACAGTAGCCAAAATGACCAATAATCCAAAGCTCAAATAAACTGTCCCCTTACATTGTTTGTTTTTCCAGAAAAATACCTTCCAGGGGCTCAAGCTCATACCAATAAGTCATACCAATAGCCAACAGAAATCCAGTTTTATACCTCGAATAATTGACACTATTTACAACCATGGTTTCCTCTGAGTCTGTGGGTCAGGAGCGTAGACCTCCACTGAATGCTTCCTGTGGGCGGGGCCCACGTGGTATTATCTGCTTTTGATTGGATGGCCACCATCACACCCCTCCATCCAAGTCTTCTTTCCTTCTCCATCTGAATCAAAGGCTGGCGCTGCGTATACACATGCTTGAAGAAGAGGAAAAAAACTATACTTTTTTTTTTTATTTCTTTCAGCTGGAAAACATGTTTAAATATTTAGCACCTATATTCACAGCTGTTTGACACTTGTAATTCCTCGTATTACAAGTCCCAAACATACGGCGGCGAAGATCACACGGTCGCCCCCGAAACGCAGCCGTCATGGTTATTCACTTTGACTCCCTCCCCCGCCCTCATTGAAATAATAAGGAAATCATCTGAACTTTGGAAAATGGCGATAGTAACCGTCTGTGTTTGATATTGAAAGAAGAGGGGAGAGAGAGTTCTTTTGAGCTGCAGCTGTGTTGATCTGGGGCGGGGGGGGCTGCCGTTAATAACTTTGCACCGCCGAGTGTTTCTCCGCACTAAAAAGCACAACAAAAAAACATCATTTTCATGGCTTCTAAGAAGGTCTTTGTTCAAAATGTAGGTGTCAGATAAAAAGGCATACATTCATAAACAAGCGAGAGGGGTTCGCGCCGGTGAACCTACGAGGTGCACCATTATGTTTTGTTATTGCGTGTTGTGCTTAACTGTGTTGCTGGAAGATTCTGCTGCACCAGATGACGGGATACAATTTTGATAAGATCCTGCCATTTTCGTTTTTGAGACGCTAAAAGCAAGCGGTCCTCACGTGCATGGTGTGTGCGTGCGTGTGTGTGTGTGTGTGTGTGTGTGTGTGGGGTGGGGGGGGGGGGGATAGGCAGTGATGTGTTTATATGTTTCTGTGTGTGTTTGTTGGTTTGTGTGTGTGTGTGTGTGTGTGTGTGTGTGTGTGTGCGTATTTCTGTGAAAGATTGGGGTGAGGTGGGGGTGTAGTTGGGGTGGGTGTGTGTGTGTCCTTCCCTCTGGGCCCTTGGAGCCGAACCATAGGTGTCGAGCCTTAATACCGACAGTAGGAGCTGTTCACTTTGGAAATGCCCGCCATTTTCCCCTTCATGAAAATGCTGAGGCGGTTTCCTGTTTGTTGATAACTGGCAAATGCAATCAAGGAAGAGCCCTGTTTCTTTCAACACAGTAAAAGTTTGTGTCCTATTGGGGTTATTTATTTTGCAAATTGTTTGTTCTTGGAACAGAAATTGTCATTGGAATGTAAGGAAAACTTAGACTGGTTGGTTGGTTTGATTGATTGATTGATTGATTGATGGATTTTGATCAAATCTTGTAAATAAGCACGTGTCTTTCTTTTTTTTTGTCTGTGTCTTAATAACATTTTGTTTGCAACTTTAGAAAGGGATAGTTAGCAGTCACTCGTTTTGTTCAGCTTGCAAGTTAATTTTCAGTAAGTCGTGTTTGTTAAACAGGGTGTGTGATGCAGTGGGTGTTCATGGGAGGAATCAAATCATCATTTTTTTTTTTGCTTTGTTTATGTTCCCAAAAAACGTCTAAACCGGTACAAACCTGTTCTCCAGCAGGAGTCCCCTTGTTTCAGCAGAAGGTGGTGTTTTTCTTTTTTTCCAGACAACACCGTCGACATCAGTACCGACTGGCAACATCTAAAACGGGCTGCGTTGTGTTTTCAGTTTTAATTAAACGAGTTGTTTGCCCGCTACTTTTCACAATGTCACCCCGTCATCTTTCCAGTAGGCAGGGGTCGTCCAGCGTACCATCCCTGGAGATGTGCAAGCTGAATTCTCACCTCTTCCTTCAGGTGTTGTCACCGTCAAACCTTGAGACGTGTTATTCTAATGATCACACGCACATATGGTGTTACCGCCACCAGCCAGCCAACGCTACGCTCCCCCCACGCAACTCTCTCTCTCTCTGTCACTGTCTCTCTCTCTCTCTCTCTCTCCCCCCCCTTCCTCCTCCCAAACCCCTGACTCCTGAAAGACGACAGAATGAGGGAGAAAATGGAGGGAAAGTCGGGGGGAGAGCGGCTTTGAAGTGGCTTCCTGTCGCAGCTCGTCTGCCGGCCGCCGCAGCGAGACGTGTCACCTTTGCCAAGAGGGAGTTGGGGGAGAGCGGCGTTTCGAATGGTAATGATAACATGCTAATCACCGGGGCGCTTTGAAGCTGCCGCCACCGTCGCGGAGCGCTACTACTGTCAGTATCTCCGGCTGCCGTGCGCTTCCGGGCGCGCACACACCCGCGCCAGCCCCGGTCGAGGTGCATTAGCTTAAGCATTGCATGTCAATACGCTACCCTCCGTCTCGGCTGTTCCACTGGGGCTCATTAAAAGACCCCAAGCCTGGCACCCCTTTTCTCTCACAGTAGCAGGAAAAGCTACCGCTAATGCTAACAGTGCCATTGCCAAACCCAGTATTTCCACCCATATCTATCACAAACGCCACCAGTTCTTATCCCCCTATCCCAGCCATCCATCCGCCAATTGTCCAACCATCCATCCACCCACTCACTCACTCACCCAGCCACCCATCCTTCCAACCAGTCATCCATCCACCCAGTCACTCACTCACCCACCCAGCCACCCATCCCTCCAACCAGTCATCCATCCACCCACTCACTCACTCACCCACCCAGCCACCCATCCCTCCAACCAGTCATCCATCCACCCACTCACTCACTCACCCACCCAGCCACCCATCCCTCCAACCAGTCATCCATCCACCCACTCACTCACTCACCCACCCAGCCACCCATCCCTCCAACCATTCACCCACCTACTCACTTACTCACCCAGCCACCCATCCTTCCAACCATTCACCCATCCACCCACCCATTTCTGCTATTTCTTTAACTATTAAAACACATCACTGCAATTTTAAATGACATCTGTCAGTGGCGAGAAGAAAAAAACGAGAGCTAGAGATGGAAGACGAGGCAGGTTTCTTTCTTTCCCTCTTTTTCCACCTCATCCTTCCATCTCTTCACCCCAGTTGTACTCTCTCTATATATCCCTTCCTGTCTCTCTCCTCCCCTTTCTCTCCCTCCCCCTCTCTCTCTTCCCCTCTCTCCCTCCGTCTCTTTTCCCATTCCTCTCTGATTGTCAAACTTTCAAAAAGTGTCGTTGACTTGTTTCTCTCTCTCTCTTTTTGTTTCTCTCCATCCTGTTTCCTCTGAGTGATTATCCGGTCTACATGTGTGACAGCTTAACCAGAGCCGGAGATTGATCCCGCCCCTCTGCCTCCTCCTCATAGGCTGATCAGAAGCCATCTCCTGTCAATCATCTGCTTGTTTTTCAACTGTCAAGCAAGAGTCGCCTCTGATAGTTCAGATTGCGTTAACATTTGAAAATCAGAAGGGTCATCAAAAATGTGGGAGATGTTTTCCAGAACTGCAGAATATTTGGTTTGATAGTTTGAAATGACAGCGTAAGAGTAATTTGTTGTTCTTTGGATGTGAACGTGGTAAAAATCCGACAGAGATCATCCAATGTAGGTCATCATTACCCAATACATTATAAGTTACATGAAATTGTGCCTTAAGATTTTAAGGTTGTGTTTTAAATAAATCTGTGAAATATTTGTATTCCTTGAAGCTCAGTAAGGATGTGCGTACAAGTCAGAAGGATATTAGCCAGCTTTGATTAATACCGGTCATAAAGGTTATGATATTTGGAAAATGAGGAAAATGAAAACGCTGTTGTCTACAATTGCAAGTAAAGCTCAGAGCTTTTGTTTAATATTTCAATGAGATCTTATCTAAATACAATTAGCATATATGCATATAAAACATACAGCTTTACAACTAGAGCCTTTCCAAGTTTCTTACTTATCTGATTAGCCCATACACACCACTTTGATTGTGTATTAATCGTAACTTGGATGGCGTTTATATGAAAACATCACAATGCTAAATAGTTCCCATGTAGATCTCATTATGTTCTGGTCCCATCCCTGTACTGTCCCATTCATTGACTACCTTTTTTCATATTCATCTTTATTTTATTTCCCAGGGATGGTGCAATAGGGGTAACCGAACGAAGACGTGTTTAAGGGCAAAAGAGAAATGCGAGCCTTTATCTACACACCTTCATATATGAAACGTGTGTCAGCCATGTTCCGCTGATGTGCTGAATGGGTAATTGGCTGCAGAGATCCTGCAGACATAGACATAGATAATAAAAGAAGATGTCACATCTGCCTCAAGAAACTCAAGGCCGTCAATTAAACGGTCAGACTTTCTATTGCGTCTACGTGCGTCGCGGAGGTATTCTGCAGCCAGAAGAACAGAAACAAAATGCTTGTTTTTTGGCGGTGTTCTTGGCAGCGACCGGAGCTTTTCCATTGATGTTCTTGCGCTCGCCATTCCAGAGGCCTCTGCAAGCACCTAGAAAAACAATACCACCTGCATCTTTGAAAGATGATCAAATTGCTTAATTCAATATTTATGGAACACGGCATTCCTTGATATGCTCTCAGAACCCAGGGCTTTTAATGGACAACCTTGTCAATTGTTGATCGCCATGAATAAGCCAACGGCACCGGGGGGACCCTGGTTTGAGATGTTTACGGTGGAGAGACATGCATCATGAATTGCCGTCTTTTGCTCGACTATAAATTTCAAGCCGGCCGCCAGTCGAGCCTTTCCAAGCCCGAGATGACGCTCGGTTTGTTTTTTCTTTCCCTTTTTGTGTGTGAAATGAAGCCGAAGCGGTCTTGCTTTACTGTTATTATGTGATTAGATTTTATACTGTATGTCTATCGTCCACACTTGAAGGGTCAAGTGGGTCCGGTCAGGGACAGGGCGGCCTTACTACCTTCCCACCCCCACCTCCTCTCTCTCTGTCTCCACGTGGGGAGTGTTCCAGCGCTGCTTTGTTCTGTGAAGTTTGTTGCATTCAACAGATTGAACGGCTCCTAAGCGATGCATTCAAAGGGGAGGGGTACCTGAGAGGGACATATAGGCGTGTAGGTGGATGGTGTTTGCGTTTAAAAATCCCCAACCATGGTTCGTTGATAAAAGATCTGTTTAAGCTGTCGATGGTCAAGGCTTTGGGCACAAACAGACACCATATCTTCTCCAGCGAGAAACATCAGCGTGAATACATCGGTGTGAATAGATCGGTGTGAATAGATTTATATTGAATTGTGTGTTTTTTTTTACTATTACAACCTTTCCAGGTTTCATGGCACACACGCTCCACACACATTCTTCTCATGCACACATCATGACAATGATCCAGTTTACATGTTAAGCATGCGACCATCTCTTGTTACTGCAACACACACTGCGGTTCAACACCAGAGGCTCTATGCTAATGTCACCACCGTTCTTGTGTCTGTCTGTCTGCCTGCCTCTCTGTCTGTGCGTCTGTGCGTTTGTCTGCCTGTCTGTCTGCTTGTACACTTCTCTGTCTGTCTGCCTGTCTGTACGCTTGTCTATCTGCCCAGCAGTCTGTCTCTTTCTCTGTCAGTCTGTCCGTCATGGTCATGTGATCAACAGGTTTCTCCTCAGTAATAATAAACAGTCTGTTGGTGTTTTATTGTTTGTCTCAGTTTGAATCCCCTTGGTTCCTCTGTGTGGTTACAGAGAGCTCATCTACTGGACAACACAGAGAAGCTGGAGAGGTCTTCCAGGAGGCTGGAGGCTGGGTACCAGATAGCCGTGGAGACCGGTAAGTCCTCTGCGTGTGTGTGTGTATGTGTGTGTGTGTGTGTGTGTGGGGGGGGGGGGTATGCAGTGATGCGTATATATGTTTGTGTGTGTGTGTGTGTTTGTTGGTTTGTGTGTGTGTGTGTATTTCTGTGAAAGATTGGGGTGAGGTGGGGGTGTAGTTGGGGTGGATGTGGGGTAAGATAGTGGTGGAGATGAGTGAGCGACAGCAAATTGTCTTGCTCATACGCGAACCTGTGTGTGATTGTGTGTATTTGGTGGGTGTAGTGTGTGTCTGATTGTGTGTTTTTGTTTGGGGGAGAGTGTGTGTGGGGGGGTTTGGTATGATGGGGTTGGGAAAAATAAATCCCACCTCGTGCCGGCGACGACTGGTGACATTTTCAGGAGAACATCAATGATTGGGGGGGGGGGGGGGGGGGGGGGCAGGGAGAGAGGGAGAGGTGTATGGACGACATAGTGAGCTCACATCCCCCCCCCCCCAAGAAAATTCATGCATTTATTTCTGGTGCTACCAGTGTGTCTCTGTTTGTGGATGTGTGTGTGTGTGTGTGTGTGTGTGGATGTGTGCGCGCATGCAAAGGTGTGTGTCTGTTTGCGTGTGTGTGTTTGTGCGTGTGTGTGATTTTCTAGCATGCTAGAAGACAGCAGTTCTATGAAAATAACCAGCGTCAGCGTTACTCCAGAAGTTCAGAATTCAGAAAAAAACAACTGTAATAACGGCCTCTAAATAAACCGTGTCTAAAAAAAAACAAAAAACAATCAGACACAAATCATGTTTTTTTCCCTCTTGTTATCAAGGTTAGGTTATATCTTAAAATAGGGAAAAAGGCTAATTTCGAACTTGAATAGATTGAAGCAGTTAGCATATTTCCTGTGTCTCTCGTGTTGTCAGTCCTCTCGCATTATGGAGGCAGAGCGTATTCCTCTGAGAGAAATCAAAGCTCCTTCTTCAAGTATCAACCGCCGTTCTCTGGCTTTCCGCTGCAGTTTCCAAAAGTTTGTCAATTTACACTATAATAGGGAGGTGGCTGGCTCACTGATTTAATAATTCAAGTCAAGGCAGGGTTGCACGCAGGCCAACGGCTTTTCATGTTCCTTCCGTGCCCGCGTTCGCAAATTCATAAATACAATCTGCAATTCCTGGCCCCCAAAAAAAAAAATGTTTTCAGATGTGTTTCCCGATCCGGATCCCGCATCGCTTACGTTCACGTCGACTTCCCGCTCTCCTCTGCGGTGTGCGGGTACTGCAGTCTTTAGCTCCCGGCTCAGGCGTTTTGCAGTTGAGCGGGTGAGTTTTGATGTGGTGACACCCGGCCTGTTCAAGAGTGGGGGGGGGGGGGGGGGGGGGGAAGTGGGTCGTGGACCAGCGGCAACAGCGATGGCTACCTCCTGGGCACTGAGGTTTCCTTTCAGCCATGCCCCGTCCACGCGCCCTCTGACCCCTCTGCAGTGGCTCCTGTCTCTTCTAGGGTGCGCATGGCTAGCTGAGAACAATGGCGGCTTTTTACAGGGGGCCCCCTGCTGCTTGCTCGTACTTGGCCCCGCTCCACTCCTGCTGTGGGTGGCGCGTTTTTGGGATGCTCTTGAGTGGCGTGGTTTAATCCCTGACCTCGTCTTCACCCTGCCCGGCCGTCCCAACAACCGTCCACTCCGCTGCACAACCTGAACACACTCGGTATTATGAGGACACGCCAAACACACACACACACACACACACACACACACACACACACACACACACACACACACATTGATATGTCTACACACTGTACTTTTGTATTGATTGTTGTGATTTGTATTTGTCCCCTAACTGTATATCTAAATATCTATTTATCTATCTTTCTGTCTATCAATATAGGCATGTGCAATATAGGGTGCAAGATAGTCTGGTGGTTAGGGTATTTGACTCCTAGCTGAAAGGTTGTGGGTTTGAAGCCCCCAAAGTCTACTGTCTACCTGAAGGCATCCTGGAGCAACATGCCCTCACCCCTACCTGCTCCTTAATGACAAATGACTGAAAGTCACTTTGGATTAAAAGTGTCTGCTAAATGACTAAATAGTAATAGTTAATTACTATTTAGTAATTACGTGCGTGCATGCGTGTGTGTGGGGGGGTTAAATAATAATAATTCTAATCTGTATGTTTTGGTCCAGTCAGGCGTGTGTGTGACACTTAGGGGTACTCTAGGGAGGGGGGCATTTTTATTTCAAAGAAGTAGCTGTGGAACAAAGACATAATGTCGCAATCCTTTTTTATCCTCCCTCTTGTTTAGTTTTTTCTCTGTCCATCAACGGCGAGATGTCTTAATGACCAGACACTACTGGGCCACATAGAAGGGAGAATAACAATGACAAATTTGTATTTATTTATTTATCTATGTATCTACCAGTATTTCTATTTAAATGTATATGAAAACAATATTCATACTTATTCAGATATAGATCTATAGATATATATATATATCTATATCTATATCTATATATATATATATAGATATAGATATAGATATATATAGATCTATATATAGGTATATAGATCTATATATAGATTTAGATAAAGATGTATATAGATATATAGATTCTCAACTGTTTATCACACAAAGGGTTTGCCAAGAGCATGGCCCTCCTGGGGATGAGTGAGGATCCCAGAGAGATATTTACCACAGGCTCCCCCCTCCCTTAAATAAAGCGCTCCTCTGTTTGTCTCATAAATAAAGTATAGAACTTCATTAGTTCGTAGCGCACACACTTTAAAGTCCCCCTGCGTTAGCGCAGCATAGACGAGGCCTAGCCCAGTTAAAGACGGTCCAAATATGATGGGAGGGGATGCAGTTAGTCCATTCAAAGGCCTTTGAGTCTGGGGGGTGGGGGCTGATCCCCACATATAGAGGCAGCCCTAGTCTCCAATCAAAGACTTGTTAGCTTTTAGAGACGGTTGTTCAGGATGTTGAATGATTTTTATGATTGCTTGTTTACAAATGGACTGCAGAGAGGAAAATGTCAATATCGGTTTGGTTTAGTCTCTAGTTTTATGATTATTATCGACAAATATGTTATAGAGATAAGTCCATTAATACCATATATAGATTTATGCACACAGTAATTTGTAGCTGTATTAGTAATTCAACTCCACATATTTCGGTAACTCCTGAATACCTGAACTTACATAATTAAACATACTTTATAAAACAAACATTTACATTTATATATAAGTGCTTTAATGCTAAACAGACCATGGTGCTACTTAAAATATTTATTTTCAACCAATTGTGGCATTCTAAACATGTGTAAAAGTGTAAAACAACTAGGGGTGACCCCGAATAGTCAACTATTCGACGATTCGATCGAAGGAGCCTGATTCGATTGCCAATCTCATAGTTGAATCGTCGGCAAAACACAGGATCATTCCATTTGGGCTATAGGCGGTGCTGAATGTCTGATTTTACATATAGTTTCTTTCTCCCAATAAATCATGATATATAGCCTATTTTTGTATAAATATCAAGTGCAAAACACACTGCCGCCGCAGCGCCGCAGCGCGTCTATGACACAAGTGCCGCCCCTAGCACTCATAGCATCGCGCTGCGGCGCGTCAACAGGAATATAGTCGTCTCTGGAGCAGAAGAAAAAAAAAAGAAAAGAAAAAAGCGCATTTTCGGCGGCACTTGACGCGCGGCGACGCTGTGAAATAGGACAGTGGCGTGAAGTGTAGTGGGGCGGCGCGTCAACGCCGGAGTGGGGGTGTACATATAAAATAATAGGGGCGGCTGTTTTGACGTGGCGCGTTCGGCGGCAGAACACACCGCCGCTGAACGGCCTCGAAATTGTAATCGAAATGGTTTAATTTGAGTGTTTCAGCTCTTTAGTCTGGTGTGGAAAAAATGGAAGCCAATGTTGCAAATGAGAATATGGATCAATGAGCCAAAAAGACAAAAACACGATTCGACGATCAGTCGACTATAGGCAAGACTTGACGAATCAGATTCGATTATGTAAATTCTTAGTCGGGGACACCCCTAAAAACAACACTGCGTCACTAGTTTTGACTCCTGTGGCTGTACACTAGCTTAATTGTGTTCAAGCCGGGGTCAAGGCAGTTTTAATAGAATTTGGAATTCTCATGTTCATTAATTTTAAAATATCATGTTTAGCCTTTCATACCTATTCCAAAAGACCGTCCATTACCAAGTAAAATGAGAAGAAACTGAACTCAGCTGGGTCAAAGCACACAGGAGAGGAACTTTTGAGAATTAGCTATTATTATTCATGCCAAAAAAGAAACAAGAAACAAATAATTGCAAAAAGCAAGAAAAGCCCCAAACAGACTACTTGACGATCTTAGATCAACAGATGCTGAGCAAATATCGTTTTTCAAATTCTCTGGTCATGAACTTTTAAAAGGTTGCTTAATAACAGCACATTTATTCCTCTCACTGCATACCTTACTCGCACGCCCACATATAGTCCATGCATGCACGCACGCACGCACACACACACACACACACACACCCGTGGTGTTCAATCAAAGCATCGCAGCAGAAACAAATGGCTAGCTAGCGAGAGGAGGGCACCAAGCTAGCCAGAGATTAGCAGCTAGCTAGCCATAGTTTACCAGCTAGCTAGCCGGAGTAAGGCTGTGCTGCACTAGCCAGAGAAAGGCACAGAGTTAGCAGAGAGCAAAGAAGGTGGCAGGCAGCTACTTAAAGAGGCGCTCAGGCACCATGGCGATGACAGCATCTTCCAAGGGCAGGGGCCCCCGTGTTCGGGGGCCCTAGCGATCGATGCCACCAAATGAAAACAGCTCATTAGAGATTGATTTCAGCGCCGTTTAGATAAGCAGAGAGAGAAAGGGAGAGAGACAGACGGAGAGAGAGAAGGAAAGTGCAGGCTCCGGCCCCCAGGGGCCCCCCGGCTGGCCCAAAGTTCACGGCGTGGCAGGTAGAGAGCTGCACCACAGGTCATCAAGTTGATTAGCACCCAGATAAGCTGATTAGACCTTGCCAATCAAAGGTGCCAGCGACTCGCTCCTGATCCACTGGCCTTTCTACTCTCCCTCCCTACCTCTCTCCGTCTCCGTCTCTGTCTCGCTCGCTCTCTCCCTTTCTCTCTCTGTTTCTCTCTCTCTCTACCTTTCTCGCTCTCTCTCTCTCTCTCTCTCGTGCGCTCTCTCGCTCTCTCTTGACCTCGCTCTACCGCTCTCTCTCTCTCTCCCTCATTCTCTGCACTCCCGTCTGGCTATCTATTTATTTTTGGATAAATCATTGAAGTGAACCGTCAAAGCGTTAGCTAACACACAGCTTAGCTAGGCAGCGCTGCAGTTGTCACCGAGGCGGGCCCCCGAGGCCCCTGTGATGATGTGTCGGCCCTATTAAAGACTACATCAATTTGTTTTACAGCAGTTTGATTCCTAACTGCAGTGGCATTAAAAGCAAAAGGCTGTGTGTGTCTGTCGTTGTGTCTCTGTATGTGTGGTATAGGGTGTGTGTTTGTAGTATAGGGAGTGTGTGTTGAGCATGGCACCATTATCGAACACGCCGACAGGATGAGGTAGCAGGACAGTAACAAATAAAAAGATAAACTGTGTGCGTGTGTGTGCGCGCTTGTGCGTGTGTGTGTGTGTTTCTGTGTTTGTAGCATAGGGTGAGTGTAGTGTAGGGTGGGGAAATAAATAAATATGTTTTGTAAACATAAAAAAAGATTCACGGTTCCCTGTTTGATGGCGTGAGCGTCTTTGAGTCTTGCTGAGCGTCCACGCGCGCTGGAGTGGCCTGGAAACAGAGAGCGCACGTTGGTCCCCGCCACTCTATCTCTCCCCCGCCATCTCAGCCTGGCTCTCCTTCCTCTCTCTCTCTCTCTCTCTCTCTCTCTCTCTCTCTCTCTCTCTCTCTCTCTCTCTCTCTCTCTCTCTGTCTTTCTTTCTTTCTTTCTCACGCCGGTCGCTCCACAGATCACACCCAGTAGGTCTTTTGGTGCCGGGTACTTAACCTCCCCGCGGCAAACACTTAATGGCATTAAACAGCTTATATTCATAACTGTACATGTATATGACTACGTATTATACATAACCTTTTATTTACACATTCACAGTCAGCATTTCCTCAACGATGCCATCTTTCTCTTATTTTCTCTTTAAATTAAGTTTCATTTTATGATTTTAATAATTTAATTTGTCAGTAATGAAGTTGAAGTTTCATTATTTATATTATGTTGGCATTTATATATATATATAATATTTAATGTTGGGTATTTTCATGAAGATATAAATGTTATAGACATTTTTACATTTTTAGATAATTCATTTTATTAAAATTACACAAGGAGAAAAGTTATGTCCATACAAGTTTCTACAATAGTTATTTTTATAATTTCGCTTTTTTAAAATTTTAAATTATTCAGGCATAATATAGATAAACACTTATATTCCCCCTGGAGTTTGCATTGAAATAAAATAAAGTCTTACAATAACTATAATACTAATTATACAAATAAAATGGTTATAAAAATAAAATACTAAACCCTATATTTTATTTAGTGCAGTGCAGAATGCAGTGTTTATAAGCCAGAACATGCATGACCTGTATAATTCTACACAGTCTTGGAAAATCTTTGAGTTACTCATGGCAGGCTCCACTCTTAGCTTATTCACTCTGTTCTACAATGTCGTTTAAATATTTCAGCATATTTTTTATCATCTCTATTTCATAAGGACAGTTTGCTAAAGTGGATTTCCTCGAGGTATAGCATAATAAATAGCATAATTTTTTGTAGGCTGATACAATCTGAGTGTTGTATTGTGTTTCAAAAAGAATATAAAGTTATTTGATAATTGTTTGATTAATGGGACCGAGCGTGGAGACTTTAATATTTCACCGCCCAGAGTTTTCAACTGCAGAGAAAAGAGACTTTTTTTATTCGTTATTTTTTTTTATTTATTTATTTTTTTTACGAAAATACATTTTTGAGAGTGAAAAAGTGAATTTCTTTTTTTTTGGGAAGGAAAAAATAAGTGATTATAGGAAGCGGGGTAAAAAAGAACAGAATTTAGCTTGAAACTATTTTTACAAAAATATATAAATATACGCTTCAACATATAACATTTAGCTCTCAGGAAGTGTGGCCGTGGGTGAGCTGTTTATCGCGAGCCCTCCCGGCAGATGAAAGACGCCACAATAATGATGTTTCCTCGCCTAATCGCGTCTTGTCAGCACGGCGTCTTATCGTGGAGAGGAAAATGACACCGATCCTATCGAAGAGCCGAGTCCGAGTTGGCGGTGTGGGCCCCCGCCCTCCCCCCCTCCCACTCCCCCACCGTCGTCCGCCCACCGCCCCTCCTCCTTCCCCCAATCGTGGCCATGGCCCTAGCCATATCTAGCGCCGCCACAAACGGCGGGCGGTGTTTTTTTTTTTCATGTGGACTTCAAAAACGGCGCGAGTCATTAAAATTGCGGCTGCGTTCGGCAGCAGGGATCAGCCGCGGCGGTAGCGAGGCGAGGACGGGATGGGGGGAAGAGGAGGCTTGCTAAATGTGCTAATTCCATCTTCACATGTTTACGGCTTAATTTTAATCTGTTTGAGTAAGGAGGAGGAGGGGTGGGGATGGGGTTCGATTGGTAAAAGGGGGGAGTGGGGGGCCGCGAGAAAGCTCCGTATTGCAATAAATCGCCATTATCTTTCACACCCTAGGACTCAGCTGGCCCAAGGATTTGGGGGTCCACTGGCAACAGTGTATACCGAAGTGCAAAGAAAACACTGTTTACGCTTGAACTGAGCTAGCTAAGGTGCAATCTCTAGTTTCAGGCAGAGCAGACAAAAGGCCCAACTCGCACAATGGCTGGCTAGCATACGCCACCTCAATAGAACGAGCTGAACCAACAGACTTGAGTGTGTGTGTGTGTGTGTGTGTTTGTGTGAACAGCCCTCGGCCTGTTTGGTTTCCCTGCCAATCTCTATCTCTGTGCATCGGCAGGTGTTTTTTCCGTTTTTGTTTTTTCCCCGTGAAAATCCCAATCGCAATGTTAGCTTAAGTTAAGTGGCGCTTCAGCGAGGGCAGTTCAGGGATGTAGTCAGAGAAATGTTTGGTGGAAATGAAAGTCGCCGTCGACCGATGTGTGTCAGATGATATCCTCTATGGAAGAGTAAAACTACAGATTCGGAAAAAACCCTTGCGATCTTCAGTTATTCCGGCTTAATATCCTGTTAGGTCCGTACGGAGAACACAAGTCGATATTTATCATGTTAGCGCAAAATAAGGGATTTCCTTCATAATTAGACCTTTAGTGGGATATTAGCTTCTACAAGGTTGTGGTTCTATTCTACTAACAAGGCTCTAGAAAGTAATGATCATACAGCTCATCGAAGCGTCCAGCTTTAGTACAACATCAAACTAATTACTTTGATGTTTGAGAGTTTTTTTCTTTTTATAATTCAATCACATTGAATTATATATTTTTTTGTAAAAGAGTCATTTTGAAATTATCACAATATTTTTTTTTAATACAGCGACCATGTTTTGGGGTTAAATTCATATAACATTAAAATTAAATAATAAAAATTACTTGCAGTTGTACAATTTCTAATAAAAAATCAACACTGAAAGTTAACTGCCCATAGAAATAAAAACACAAAATTAAGGTATTTATTCTTCAGTCAAGTCAAATTATTTTATTGAATTGTATTTGCTTAAAAAGACAATCAAGTCTATCAAAAATGACTAAACATGCTCCAAACGATAAAGCTTAAAATAAGTCTCAGAAATACTATATTATTGGCTTTATTTAGTTTGTTTTTTAATCAGTTATTTATAGCAAAATGCTTCCAAACCTCTACACATGCAGACAATGTGTATTGTTGACCTTTTGCTGACCCACAGAAAGAGTAAAATTTGTGCGTATGTGTGTGTGTGTGCGTGCGTGCATGTGCGTGTGCGTGCGTGTGTGTGTGTGTGCGTGTGTGGGCTAAGCAAACAGCTTGGAACAGAGACATAGGTTCAAGAGAAGAGGTTTCAGAAGGAAAACGGGAGACTAGAGAGAGGAGCCGGGGCACCCATGGGTGTTTTGAAGAGGTACCGGATCAGAGGTGCTGAAATATTAAAACAATAAAAGTGTGGGGGGGGGTTATTGTTTTGCACCCTGGAAAAAAATAGAACAAAAAGGAGAGAGAGAGAGAGAGAGAGAGAGAGAGAGAGAGAGGGGGATGGATGGATGGATGGAGAGAGCGAGAGAGCAAGCCACCTTCTCACCCCAGGAGAAAACATTAGAAGTTTTAGTGCTATGATGGCGATGATACAGCAGAATTATGATGCTAACTAAGAACCAAACAAAAGCACAAAAAAAAATGTATAGTAAGAATGGATTGGCTGTATATTTGTTACAATGTGGCTAAAGCAGCCTTTATTTATAGAAGTCATAGTTACCCTTTTCTTCTCCTTATCTTTTTCAATTATATGAAAACAATGGTTGACAAACATATGTCAAATATCTCTGCTTTATATGGGTACGCGATGTACAGATTGTACAAAACAAATAAAACTGGAGAGACAAACCAGCAGAAAGACCTCTAGTGAAAACATGCTAACTTTGATTTTAAAGAACCGTTGGGCCAAGTGGCTTTTTTTTATTATTCAGATGTAGGTGACACAAGACTCAAAATGGCTGCTGGAGACGGCAGCAGCTGCTGGCGGACAACATGTTGAGGGGAAGGCTTAGTCGGCGTGCGCGGGAAAGGTTAGCTGAAGCAACATCTAGAAGGGTCTAGAAGGGAGCGGAGATGGCGTCATGACAGTTATTGTCTTTCTCTGCACTTGGGTTTTCTCAAGCAAGGCGCAAGGCACGGATATGTCAGTTTAAAATGCAGGATTGTTGAAACACCACTTTCACATTCTCAACGTCTTCAAGTAGATTTGTTTAGGACAATCTCTACCAGTATTGTATTGTATTAAGTTTTCCTCACAACAGAAATTGTTGTCAAATCAATAATATATATATATTGTAAATGTATAATGTGACTTTATATTAATACTATAGTATTAATATAAAGTCACATTATACATTTACAATATATATATATCTATTGATTTGACAACAATTTCTGTACAGATTATTATATATAATAATCTGTAAAAGCTTTTGGGACTTTATTTTGTTTACGAGTGTATTATTTGTATTGTAATCAATTGATAATTCATAAACTACACATGAAATTATTAATGTTATTATTAATCACTGTTACTCACTGTTACTATTGCTGTTGAATGATACATTAAGCATGTGTATATAATGTGACACAAACAGTTGAAAACAACACATCTTTACCCTCATAATTACACTGGGTAATTTTCCATTCCTTTCTTTAAAAAAAGGAAATCGATCTAAACATTTCTTAATCACCTCGAAGTGCTACTGAATGGTACTTGTAGAGTTGATAAGCGTGAGTTTAGACTAGTGAGTGTTTGCTTTTAGCACGCAGTCTGCTGGTATTGTTTAAATAAAAGCCGTCAGCGGTTGATAAAATGAAGCACCGGGCCGCCGCCGCCGCCGCTGACAGAGGAGTACTATGAATATGAACATGGTGACGTAATTTTGACAATAAGCACTATTTCATTATTATGCAAAAATGGCCATGCTGGAAAAATGTGTTTGTAGAAAAAGAGAACATATTATTATTTTTGAATTAAAAAGGTTTTTGTTATTTTTTTACCTTTTGGTTTGGCTTTTCATGGCACTTAGTGCCATTTAGTTTATTTTAAACCATAAATATAAAAATAATACATTTTAAATTGTTTTCATGCCACAGCTTTAAAAGCAATCCAATACATTAATAGATAGAATGTAATGTTTATAAAGAATATAATGCGCATCATGTAATATACAATGATAATTTATTCCACAATTTGTTGCATTATCATGAACCATAATAATGTAGCAGGCAGATCATTTTTACAAGCAACATTAATATAGTACTACTAGAGTAATTCAAGTCATTACTATAAGATATTTTCCTGAGTTTTAATCCTATAACTAAAATAGTACCTATAATTAAAGCAGTCAAAAAAAAAATGTTTTAAATTAAATGTGATATATAATTCCATAAATACATGATATTGCTATACAATTAATGCCACTAATTTCGGAGTTGTTATGAATAGGATAAATTCAAAAGTAACTCGAATGGCTCGTTGGAAGAACATCTCCTTAGCTGAGTTTTCTTCAGCTCAAATTGAAATGAATGGGATTATTCCATTTAAAAAAGCGAGTGTTTCATATTTAAGTGGAAGTCGTGGTTAAACCGGAACATTTCAGGAGCTAACTTGGTGTGGCTGGGGCCGGCACCCTGGTGTGTGTGAGTGATTAACCCGATGTTGCCACCGCCGTCTGTCGACGCTGTGCCGCGGCGCTCCCTCACACTTTGTACTCGTGTTCTGGTCCATCTGGTCGAAACCGGTCGGATCCACAGATGTTCCACACAACGACACACGGTGTCCCCCCACAACCTCCAGGGCCCGCTCTCCTCATCACTGCTGCTGGGAGCTAAAGTGAAAGTGAAACTAGGACTTTTTTAAAATTCTTTTTACTTAAAATGACTAAATGACATAAATCTAAAACTCCTCTACAAAGAGATCGATGGCCTCTTCCCTTGAGGAGTGCCGTGGCTAAACATGCTCATTAGCGCCCCTGCTTCCCCCCAACCCACCCCCCGCCTCACCACTACCTCAACTACCACCACCACCCCCTTCCCCCCGCCACCACCACCACCACCACCACCATCATCATCATCATCAGCAGCATCATCATCATCATCACCACCCCCACCACCTTCAACTCCCAGCACACGGAGACACACCATCATACTGTATAAACAAGCGAGACTCGACATCGGCCACCTCCGTCTGTCCTTGCACTCTTTTTATTCTTGTGGTGCCGCCCCCCCCCCCCCCCCCCCCCCCCCCCAACGTCCGTCCCACAGCCGAGGACGGGGTGCCCACCCAGGGAGTGTGAAGCGAGGCTGGGCACAGATGTCAGCTACGTGTGTGTGCGCTTGTGCGTGTGTGTGTGTCTGTGCCCGTGTGTGTATGTGTGTGTGTGTCAGTTTTTGTGGGAAAAGACGTTCTCCTGATGATTTCATACTTTGGAGTTTTTTTTCCTGTGACTTGACTGCGCTTAACAGACACACACTTTCTCCATGTTAAACTCCCTCCATTTTGGTCTGGGGGGGGGTTCTCTCTCCCCGTCTGTCAGGACGAATTTAACTTTGTTGTTCCACGGCAAACAATTTAAACGGGCGCACATTTCAAATATGTAAACCATCAAATATTGGCTTTGGCAATCGTGGAAACTTAATTGGTCTCGTTCCATATCTCGCTCTCACTTTATATGGAAATCCCAGCCGGGCGATACGCTCGTCAGAATTTTAAATTACTCTCCGCATCCCGATCCCCCCACCCCCATCCTGTCCTCTCTCCCATCCCCCCCCCCCCCCCCCCCCCCCACGGTTGGACTTGGTGCTGATGGATTTGCAGGCAGCATTCTGTGTGCCTGCATTCTGCTGTTTGGTAGATAGGCCGCGCCCTTGAGCTGCTATAGCAGGAGAGGTTGCTGCTTCTCTCACTCTTGCTTTCGTGCGCGCCTCTCGCTCTCTCTCTTGCTCTCTCTCTCTCGATCTCTCTCTCTCTCGATCTGCTCAACGTGCTGAGAGGGGAAGATCTCTGTGCGCACACACAGAGAGAGACCAACGGGCATAAGCATGCAGGTGCACGTGGATGCGTATGCGCACGGGCAATGGTATCAGTCTGTGGACAGGTTAGAGCAAAGGAGTGAAAACACAAGCAGAAGGCAGTTTGTTTATGTCTTTCTTTATTTACCCCTTCATTTTCTTCCATCTTCACCGCCTGCGTGTGCGTATATACGTCTTTCGTACATTGACGGAGCGCATACCTGCTCGTGCACGTGCTCTCATGCATGTGCTCTCTTGTGCGCATGTTTCTGCATATGTGTGTACAGACACATGGCATAAAACACACAATCTCAGTGTGTTAGTTCAGTTTGGTGAGCATCATTTAGATCCTCCCTCCCTCCCTCTGCAATGTTTTGTTAACTTTTTTCGGAAAATTCAACTGTTGATTGCTACGCTGAAAGCCTCTCCTAGGTGTTCCACATCGTCCGATGTAAATAAAAAACAAATATATTAAAGATAAAACATACAAGCATGCATAAGTCCATGTATGTATAAAGGCGTGTTGATGCACAGGCACAGCTCCACGCGCGCAGCAGAACGTGTGATCTGGTGCGGGTCCGCGGCGAGGCCGGGCTTTTAAAGCACAGTTCCAAAGGACTAGCTAACGTGGCCTGGGGGAGCCAGGCGGCGGCGGTGGTGGGGCCGGTCTGAGGTTTGATGTGGATCTGGGCCTGGTTAGGACTACATACAGCAGCAGCAGCAGCAGCACACCACCCCCTGCATTGATGTGGTGTGTTTAATGTCTGCTTAAGGCTGATGGACGATATCAAGGATGGCTCTTTATTTCTCGCCATACGTTTTGTTTCGTTCTGTTATCTCTCGCATTCGCTATCTAAATAACTATGCACTCCGTGTGTGTCCTTATCTGTCCCTATTAGCATACAGAGCAGGGTTGTGGTTTGGTTGTGTTGTATGTAAAGCGGACCGGATTTCAACATAGCCCTGCGTGATTTTATTCATTCTGGTGAATTATATCGCGTAAAAAGATCCCTTTACTTGTTTGAATACATTTTTATGGAGTGACCAATGAGGTATTAAACTGCAGATGATCACCATCTGGTCGAGAATTATATATTATATAACAATATACCATATAATATGTTAAAGACAATTCAATTTAGAATTATTACAAACATATTGTTTAATCTTGTATCGGCTGTTTTGTGTGTCATACCCACATCATCCACCAAGGTCTACCTCAAACACACTACTGCCCCAATCCATCCCTAAACCCATGAATGTATGTATGGTGATCATATGGTCTACAGTATGATGTTATATGATAGATAATATATCATATGGAATCAAATTATGGATGGGGGGAGCAGACCTAACAAGGCAGCACTGTCAACTCCAGACACACACAAAACAAATCTCTCACCCTCAACTCCAGGTTTTTTCTAATGCTAAAAAGCATCTACATTCAAGGAAGTATTTTCTGCAACACCACCAATGATGGGTTTAGCCAGATTGGACGTTTAAGCAGCCCAGAGATGCTGGCCTGATGGCTGGCTGCTCTGTGTGTTCCCTGCCGGCTTGATGTGAGCAGTTGTGCCATTTTAATGAGCTGTTTAGACTGGTGGCTGCCTGCACTCTGCATTCTCTAATAACCTGCTTAATGCAGAATCACTATTGATGCTTACACTGCAGATGTATGAGAGAGAGAGAGAGAGAGAGAGAGAGAGACTCCATATGCTTAAATTGTCATCATCATCCCCATCATCTGTCCTTTCACTTTGTGTGTGTGTGTGCGTGTGCGTGCACACATGTCTGTCCTGTGACAGCCCCCTCCCTCCCGGGGAGTCCTTCACTCTCAATTTAAACGCAGGCGTCGTCACGACAACAATGGCAGTGGCACCCTACCTTGGTGATACGACAACAGTTAACTTAACAAGTTGTGATATGTGAGCGCCATCTTTGAAGTCATTGATACGAATGGTTTGGAGCGTCTTGCCTGTGGAGTCGCTCTTCGTTTTATGTATTTATTTATTTCTTTATTTAGTGTGCGGTAGAACTGTCAAGTTGATCCACCACGTACAGCAACACTGGTCTCATCTCCTCCAGTGATTAAAACAAATCATCTTGTCTTTAGCTTTCATAATTGTAATCATAATCATAATTTTCTTTTTCTCGAAAAGGTGAATTCATTATTCTCTTTGG
Organism: Merluccius polli; assembly: GCA_030340625.1. NCBI lineage: Eukaryota > Metazoa > Chordata > Actinopteri > Gadiformes > Merlucciidae > Merluccius > Merluccius polli. The sequence goes on from JAOPHQ010004005.1 coordinate 27,459, forward strand.
AAAAAGATGAATTCATCATTTTTTATTGTTTTTTTTGTGGAAAAGATTAATGAGATGCTGTGATATGGTGGATGACCATTGATAAATGTGTTTGTTTTTCCTTCTTCTAATTTATTCTCTCTCTCTCTTTCTCTCTCTCTTTCTCCCCCCCATAGGGATGAGGGGGGGCCTCATCCCTATGGGGTCCCAACATGGTAAACTATAGGATGGACATATGGGGCCCCAACATTCACAGCCTGCTCTCTGAGCTGCAGCAGGCTTGCCCAGGGCCACTCATGGTAAATGTCAGCTCAACATTGAGGATGCCACTAAAACCTGTTAAGAGAGGAACATGCCGTGTTTATTGGTACGCCGTTAGTAACGCAGGCCGAGTTAGCGGACAGAGTTAGCTTACAATGTTGTTTTGTGCTGACCGTGAGCTTTCACCAGTTGGAGGCTAATAATATGATTGAGTTTTTATATTTACTTTTGCTATATTCATTTAGCATACATTTTTATCCATGGTGAAACATAAGCAGGATGTAGACACTGTAGCTTGCAGACGTTGGGGTTTGAACCCAGAACTTTTGGGCCGGGAGTCAAACACCATAACCACTAGATTACCCTTCCCCCATCATTTGACTATACTTATATACAGTATATACTGCTTATATATACTGCTTATATATATATATATATGAACTGCATATTATCATGCAAGTCTGACGTTAAATATAGATTCATCATTTTACAGCTCAAATGGAGGATGGCAATGCGATTTATGTCCCCATGATATATAATATTCATATAGTTATTAATAAAGATTAATTTGGTAAATATTTAGTAAATACAACATAATATGAACATGTATGTAATAGTGTTGCACGGTGCACCGATACTTCAAAAGTACCGTGATTCTCGGAAATTAAAAACGTCACGATTCCTAAATGTATAAGTATCGATACTTTTAAGAATGACCGTGTTCCAGATTTGTTAAGTGCAAAACACACTGCCGCAGCGCCGCGGTAAAGCACAAAAATGTTATTCGAGAGTGTTTCTCCTTGTCCAGGAAAAGTATCGAAATCGCAATTCTCAACTTGGTGTCGGTATTGACGCGATCATTTTGGTATCGTGACAACACTAGTATGTAGACATGTTACTCACAACAATGTCCAAATCATTTTTGCCCAAGTTTGCCCATCATCTGTGGTTGTGTTTTGGGTTTGAGTGTAGTTGGCGTGTGTGTGTTTTGGGATTGGTCTGATGTTTTGGGGTGAGTGTGTGTAGAGTGACATGGGGCTCAGTATCGTGGACCACCTGGATGTGTTTGGACCAAGCAAGGAGGGCCCCTAGGTCCGTCCTGACCCCTTATGTCCCCCAGCCCCATGGGGGGCCTCCGTGCCACGAACAGGAAGTTCCTCTTTACATGTAACACCTGAGGTCTGTCCCCAGATGGAGACTGACCTCTCTACCACACCTCACCTCTCGCTTTATCACTCTCTTTATCTGTATCTCTCGCTCTCTCTCTTTATTACGCTTTATCTTTATATCTCTCTCACTCTTTATCTCTGTCTGTTGCTCTTTTGTTCCTCTCTCTTGTTTGCTATCTGCATCTCTATCTTTATCTCTCTCTCTTTCTCCCTTTCTCGCTCTTTCTCTTTCACTCTTTTTGCCTCTCTCTTCATCTCTCTCACCCTTCTATCCCTCTCTCTCTTTATCTCCTCTGTCTTTCAGTATTTCTCTCACTCTTTATTTATCACTCCTCAATCTCTCTTTCCCCCTCTATCTCCTCTTGAACTCCATCTCTCTGTCCCCCCCCGTCTGTCTGTCTTTACCCCCCCGTACCCTATCTGTCTCTCTCTACCCCCCCTCTCTCTCCCAGACGGTGTCCTGCCCTACATTTTCCTCCTGAACCGTTTGATGTGCGCTACGTTAGCCCTTTTCATGTGTTTGTGTGGGGAGTGCTCCCCTTTGCTCTGTCCTCCTTCTGTTTATGAATATACATTTCACAAACAAGCCATCAAGCTAATGGCCAGCACATCCGCTGTCCTGTGTTAGCGTTGCTAGCGCTATGCCGCTAGCACAATCACTTCTCCTCTTTTAGACGCCATTGACGAGATTTTGTTCTCTTTACTGTTGTTCTTATGAAGTATCTTTCGAGCAGGTTTCAAAAAGAAAAAGGAAGAGCATGTGTGTGTTTTCTCATTTGTTGGCATCTTTGTACCGGGTTTTGAAGTGACAGGGCGGGATTGTGCAGAGGAGTTTGTATCGTCACCAACGTTAACAAGACATGCATATTTTCTTCTCGAAGGTGGAACAAATTGGAAAATTGTGTTGAACCTCAAACTATTGATTGATATTGGTTGTTTATTTGTTTTGTTATTAATTACATATTTTGGTGTGTTGAAGAAATATTCTAACTGCCATTTTCAAAACATTTTGACACTCAAAATGTTACATTACATAGATGGTTACCATGACAATGTAACTGTAGTTAACGAATCAAAGCTGCAATTAACCAAGACGATGAAGTTGCTCTGTGGTGTCTTATGACGTTGGCTGTCTGGGATTAACTATATGTCCGTCATTCTGAGGGAAACTGACCCACTGTTCTCAAAGTTTAATAAAAACCTACTTATTTACCAACACACACACATGCATTGGTCTCTTTCAGCCTAAAAGTGTATTAGTCTGTTCTCAAAGATGTCTGAGACGACTAATTAGTAGATGACTCGCCAAAGGTGTGTGTGTGTGTGTGTGTGTGTGTGTGTGTGTGTGTGTGTGTGTGAGTGAGTGTGTGTGATGGCGATGACGGTGTGTGGAGAAGGGCCATTCACACTGGAGCCCTGATGGAGGTTATATTTTCTGTGACAACTGGACCAGAGTAATCAAAATGTGTTAATAATCCCTTCAAAGCGTTTGGCGGCGCATCAGTGAGCTCCAATCCCCCCCTCTAGACCCTGATGGCGCCCTCCCCCCGCCTCCCCCTCAACATACATCCCCCCAACCCCTTGCTCACCCCCGCTCTATCGCTCCATCTAATCTAACCTTTCTCCTTTTTGTCTTGTTTCAACAGACAAACTGACTTGTTTAGCGACGTTGTTTAGTTTTTCTTTCATTACTTTAGTTTTCCTCGTGTACAGACAAACACAAACATGTCTTGGTCAAATCTCGACCCCGGCTTTTGAACGTAACCTTTGATGGCTCCAGGCGTTGAAGTGGCAACCAGCCACCAATAGGGGGCAGTTTTTAGAGTCTCCTTACCCTTAGCGTTCCAGGGACCACTACACTTCAGACTGTATTGGTTCCACTAAGTTTCTGCGGTTTGAGGATTAACACAAAAGGTCAAAGTTCACAGAGATAGACAGATGGGAGTCTATAGGTTCTCACTATGCGTTTCTTCTCGTCCAGCCCTGAAAGGGATTTGAGCATTTAGATCAATGGGGCTGCGATCAATATGCATGGTGGTGGAGGAAACACTGGCCAAAAAGTTTGATTGCATGAATATTGATCAAAGAGGGGTGAGAGGAGCTGGAAGGCTATTGATTTGATCGTGGATTTTTTTTGACTAGCTTGTTTCATTTTGGCTTGTCCAGATGTTTTGGAGCAAGTGTGCGCCCACACTGCAGAGCTTCAATGCAGCGCCCAAGACGAGGCGTGTTTCCCTACAATCAACATTTGTTCTCACATGATACCATTTCATCTTTCGAGAAACAATAGTTTAATTTTTCTGATTACCCATAATCCTAACCTCGAAAGACAGTTGAAAACTAGGGATATGTTTTCACGATAGACATTTGAGTGGTGGAGTATGTTTTTGTGTGTGCATGTGACACACAATCAGTTTGTGTTGGATACATATTGCCAGCAGCTGTCAGTGGGATAGTGATTCTCACCATACCGGCCGCTCAGCTCTCCGGGACAGCTAGCTAGCGCCACTGTCAGCTAGCGAACTCATTGACTTTCTGATGATTAGCGGCCATGCTAGTAGCAGGGAGTTAGCCTGGTCGCAGGTTGCTAGCCCTCCAGCCGCGGTGCTAAACTATCGACTCACCCATAGACCTATCTTTCCCCGGCCTGCCGGCGGTCTGTCAGAACATATTAGAGAGGGAGGGAGGGAGGGAGGGAGGGAGAAAAAGAGAGAAGGAGAGAGGAAGAAGAGCTGGAGAGAGTGGGAGCGACGAGAGGGAAGGAGAATGGGAGTGTGTGAGAGACTACACTCTCCTCTCCCTCTCGTCGTCTTCTGTCTTCCCTCTTGTTCCTCTTCTCTCTTTTTCCTTGTTCTCTCTCTCTCTCTCTCTCTCTCTCTCTCTCTCTCTCTCTCTCTCTCTCTCTCTCTCCACCTGCCTGAGATGAAGAGAGAAGCGTCGAGAAGTTAACTAAAATGAATGCTATAAAAGTAAGACAGCTAAAGAAAGACAGAGCAAGATACTGTGACCTTTGACAGGGGAACTACCAGTTGTGGTTTGTATTGGATGGGCATTTATCTTTTGTTCAAACTATGGAGGTGACGGAGACGTGGAGGGGAGAGAGAGGAGATATGGAAGGAGAGGAAATGTAGAGATGGAAGGAGAGGAAGAGGAGCAGAAGCGGAGAGAGTGGAAGGGGAGGGGAGAGGAGAGGGAGAGAGCGAGCGGAGAGGCGAGAGAGCGCAAGGGGAGGGGAGTGGAGAGCGAGATCCCATCTCTTTAAAGTCCCACACACTTCTTGTGGAGATGGAAATGGGTCCCACCAGCTATGGAGATGTGTTCATAGAGCGTGTTTGTAGATCAGTTGTATGTTAAGCTTTATGTTTGTGTGTAGCAGGCAACATGCTTGTCCACAAAGGCTACTCTGGCATGTTTTGTTTTTTTCCATGATCTGAACATCAGTCTCGTAGCATGTTGATGTTAGATTCCTGTTAAACGGCAATGTTTAGCATATTGGCTAAATGTTACAGCATGTATACTGGAGGGTTGTATTGAACGCCCCTGTGCTGCTTCAAGTGCTTTGACCTTTCAACTCTGGCTGCTTTATTCTAGGTCCTAACATAAGGCCTATTTTCTTTACTTAAAGCTAAGGCATTTCATTTAACAAGAAAGCTGTTTGTTTGTGTGTGTGTGTGTGTGTGTGTGTGTGTGTGTGTGTGTGTGTGTGTGTGTGTGTGTGTGTGCGTGTGTGTGTGTGTGTGTGTGTGTGTGTGTGTGTGTGTGTGTGTGTTGCATCAGTGTATGGTTTTTGCTTTTGTGTGTCTGGCGTGTATGTATGTGATTGATAGATTTTGCTGTGTGATTGATAGATTTAGGTATGTGTGTGTGTATGTATGTGTATGTGTGTGAGTGTGTGTATGTGTGTGTGTGATTGATAGGTTTCTTCTCTCAGGAGAGATGTGCTTGTCAAAGGAAGATCTTGTCCAAACAACAAGAAATCTGCTTAAAAGAAATCTAATATGTGCTGGTTAATCCAGCCAGTAGAGCATTATTTATGTCACTTTGGGGCGTGTTATTTAAATAATGTGGGGGTGGGGGCCGCGGCGCCTGGGTGGGGGGGGTATCAGAAGGGGGTGGTGGGGGTGTCATGGAAAGACAGCAAAATGACAGCCACACCAGAATCACCTGAGGGCACATGCCAACACAACACATCAGTGTCACACTGCTGTACCGGCCCTGTGGGCTTTCTGCTCCGACGTGTACACACACACACACACACACACACACACACACACACACCTAACTTTGACACACACTCTGACTCTGATACACAGGCACACTCAAACAAACAAACAAACAAACAAAACACATTCACATCCACCATATGTTGTTAATTACACTGTTTTGACTCGGCATATTTGAAACAGAATTTTAAACTAACTGTCACACATCACACACACACACACACACACACACACACTAACATTCGATACCACAATCACATGTGGACCTGCGCGTCCGCACAGCTCTCGGGCGCTGGACACCATGGCGGCGGTAGCGACAGTTGTTTGAATGTCGCCCGCCTCTGATCCGTACATGCCTCATATCACACCAAGTAGCCAGACTCACGGCGGGAAAAGCAGCAGCAGTGGAGGTGCGAGGCTGATGTCACCAACACTCTGTCCAATCAGGACGAGGCTGGTTGCTCTGTTTGATGTTCCTTTGATTAGCGGAGTCTTCAATGGGTTGAAAGCAGCATGATTGGTTTACACTGTTGGATCACTTCCTGTCCTTCTGCTTCCTGTATATTCTATGTTACATAGGCAGGCTAGTGTTGTGCGGGTGTGGGCATCCTTGAGCAAGATGCCCTAACCCCTACCTGCTCCTTAATGAAATGTGTCTTGTAATGTAATGTTATTGTAACTTGCTTTGGATAAATTATCTTCCAAATGGCTATGCTATTAGAGTGTACTTTGTATGTTGAAAGGAAATTCTGTCATATAGTTGTTTGCTAAATGAATGAATCATTAAAATCATTGATCATTGAAACTCACTAGTGTGATCAGCTTGAATTTAAGCCCTGTATAATTGGCCCTCTATGGCACTTCATTATCCGAATACCGTGTCTTATAAATGATACTAGACAAAGAGAACACTAATAATGCTATAGCACAGTCACAAGCTGTGGTTTACATTTAGTGTGTGGTTAGTCTTAAAGTCTGTATAAACCAAAAGTAAATGTGTTTAGAGTTTGTCACACTATAGAAAAATGTGTTTTTTCTGAGCCAAATTTGAATGACTAAAAACGCCGCCAAGTATATAAAATTAGGATTCAAAATCGTGAAAAAATAAGCATTATTCACATGTTCGATGCGCTGGGGGCGTGTCCGCTGAAGGCGCTAAACCACGGCCATTTGCGCCCGGGGGCGGAGCCTCTCTCAACTGTCAAACAATAACTGTCAAACTAATAACTGTCAAACTTGCGATTGACCGTGACAAGCAGTGATGCAACTGCACTCTGGTTGTTAGGGGCGAGGCAATGCTAAGGGGTAGCGTGTTACGTCATCATGTACCCTTTAAGCCCATCAAATCCTGAACGCGAAAATGGTGAAAAATGGAAAAACTCCACAATTCAACATTCAATGGTTTTACAGTCTTTTCACATGTTTTCAGCAATGACTTTCTAATGTGTGTAATGTGTTTAGACACAAATCTCTGAATTTGCTTTACACAGTCTTTAAAAAAAATGACATTGAAGTTGAAAAACAAAACGGATGAAGTGAAAAGCACCAGGAGCAGCGGTTCAAACCAGACATAAAGAGCACCCATCGCAGACCTTCCCAATCCCGTCAGTCCCTCTTAACCGCTCAAACACCAGCAAGATGCCACAAGACACAAAAACGCACATGCACCAAAGCTCACTGTGTGAGCTCCAAAAAAAATACAAATACACGTACACAAAAAGGACACACACAGCAGCATCCCCATGGAGGGGCAGGTGGCCTCTGTAAACTTAAAAACGCGCTTGACACCCATATGTCAGAGCCTCGCAGGGCTGGTCGGACGCCGCGACACTAGGAGACGCCCGACAAGCGGCGGCCCTTCTTCTGCCAGGCAGGGACAACCCCAGCCCAAACCAGACCGCGACAACATTAAACCTCTGCACAACCCTGCCTTTTGTTTACTATTCTCAAAGGTGGATCAGGGACGGGGCCTGGTAAGAGCTTGTGACAGAGGTGATGTCTAAATTAATCATTCATGCCCTCTGTCTCTCTCTCTCTCACATGGGCTACTGTAGCGGCCCTGAAATATTAATGTCCGGCGCAGAATAAATTTTATTCCCTTTTCTCTCTGATTAGGATCCACAGGCGCTTACACACACTACGCACATGGCGCACACACACACACACACACACACACACACACACACACACACACACACGCGCGCGCGCACGCAAATACACACACACAGGACACACACATGTTTATTTATGCCCTGGAGACGAGGCGTGGGGGTCACTATTGGGATATTGTGCACACACACACACACTCCTCACGCACTTGTGTACCAGCTCATTGTTTTGGAATATGTACATATATTTTTGCTGTGTGGCGGGCGAGTGAGGCATACATTATACATTATATGCGGGGTACAGCCAAGGTGTGGTATAGTGTATGAAAACCAGTGCCTTCCGTTTGGTATTCTAATTAGGGCAAGACACTTTTTATTCTGCACTCTTTTTTTTTAAGGGGGGAGGGAGGGGGGGCATGAGTTAGGGGGGGAGGTCTTGTGGTCTCTCACCTCTAGGTGGGAACCTGACCTCGTGGTGTGTTGTAGTCAGGGGACTTGTAACGCGGCACACGTCTCTCTCTCGAGGGGGTGGAGGGGGGGTCAGGCAGACTTTGGAAATGAGCTGCTTAATTATTTAATATCATATTGGAACTCATCTGTTGTTTAGTCCAATAAGCAGCGTTGGATGGGGAGTTTGATATGGGTTATTAAGCAGAAGGAGCAGAGAGAGGACAGTAATAGCACTCAAACCTGTTCCTGTGTACAGGTAGAGATGCTGAAAACATTATATATTGCAGCTTCTACCAGGTTTTACAGCTTTTACCAATTGCAATAATCTGTGTCACATGTTATGCTGGCAAGGAGTAACTAACTACACTCATTTAAACTAATCAGGTCTTTTATGCAATTGACACTTTTTCAGTATAAAATGTTATCTGTGAATGTTGTCTGGGAGTCTGTCTCTCTCTCCTCTCATGGTCTCCTGTTCTCACATGAAATCACAAAGGCTTGAATCTCTCTGAGAGACCTGCCATACAACACAATCCACACGTATAGAGCTGTCCAAGCCTAAAACGTACAAATATCTTCAGAGCACAACAAGTATTTCGGTTGGCAGGGCGTCAGACCAGACTAGCATCACATGCAGTTTGTGTGTAGTAAAAAATAACACATAAAACTAGACACTTTCATGTGTGACCTTTCAACTCTTCACGGCCAAAGCTAAGATCTGATCCTAATCTGGGCTCCATAACTAATAATTTACTTTTTTGTCAACCGGCCAAATGGCTAGTGAATGTTCACATTTTACCAGCCACTCAATAGATGACCATTGTTTTTTGGGCTGGTGAGTGAGGCGAATCTACCAGCCACTTGCATATTTTGCCAGCATTTGGCTGGTGGCTGGTGCTAATGTTGTGTCCTGCTTTTAGGCCTGTCTTCTTTGTGTGTAAACATATACAAAACACACACACCATTTTTGCTGCAGTTAACTAGAAATTGATTCTACTTGTGCTGCATGTCCATATTTGCTTACAAGCTTGAACATGATAAATTGTGTGTGTGTGTGTGTGTTAGTGTCTATCTGTCTGTGAGTGTGTGCGCATGTGTGTGTGTACGGTGCTAATGAGGCCTGCCTGCTCTACTCTATTGGGCTGTCAGTGTGACACCCGTGACTGTCACACACACACACAACACACACACACACACACACACACACACACACACACACACACACACACTGTTACCCCCCACCCTCCTCCCATTTATCTTGAGTGTGGGTCATTTCTCTGCGTCAGGTCTGCTGATGGGTCCCGGTACCGGATTGATCCAGGACAGACCGGACTCATTACTCTGAGTTAGAGGGCTCTCGGCCAATCAGAGCCGTCGGAATGAGAGAATGAAGTGTTTTTTGTGGATATTGTTTTGGTTTTTGTTTCGTTTGAATGTGTCTCAGTGGATAGTGTGTGTGTGTGTGTGTGTGTGTGTGTGTGTGTGGTGACAGACCTCCAGAGGGCTTCTTACTGTTGACAGAGGAAGCAGCGGAGGAATGTACCTGCTACACACACACTCCCCTCTCCCTTAAAATAAATGACTTGAGAATTTCCCGTTTTAGCTGGGGTCTAACCTGAGATCAAATCAAATTACTTTTTCTTTTTTCTCACTTAATAACTTAAGGCAGCGGGTAACGCAGCATACATTCAGAACATCTATCACAACTATTCAACAACACAAATCACACACCCACTCTACACACCATCCTATACACAACCCCCAGTTGTTTTACAAAAAGGGCTTTGCAAAAAATGAATAATTATAGTACATAAATAACATTTAAAAAAAACTTAGTGAGTGAAAATGATGAAGCGCCAATTAATGTCTTCCTCCCTCTCTCCCTCTCCATCCCTCCCTCCCTCACTTCCCTCCCTCCCTCTCCATCCCTCCCTCCCTTCCTTCCCTCTCTCTCTCTGTCTCTCTCCCTCTCCATCCCTCCCTCACTTCTCTCCCTCCCCCCCCCTCTCTATCCCTCCCTCACTTCCCTCTCTCTCCATCTCCCCCTCACCTCCCTCCCTCCCTCCCTCTCTCTCTCTCTCTCTCTCTCTCTCTCTCTCTCTCTCTCTCTCTCTCTCTCTCTCTCTCTCTCTCTCTCCATCCCTCCATCACCTCCCCCTCCCTCACTCACTCCCTCCCTCTCTCTCTCTCTCTCTCTCTCTCTCTCTCTCTCCATCCCTCCATCACCTCCCTCCCTCCCTCCCTCCCTCCCTCATTCCCTCGCTCCCTCTATCTCACTCCCCCCCCCCCCCCCCCCCACACCAATCGTGGACGTTTGTTTTCTGTCCCTGGGCAGCGATGCCCGTGCGCACGCTGCGTTGTCATCGCTGTGGCAACTCATCAGGACCGGACTTTGCTCTGCTCCTCCGTCCCTGAGCCTCTGTGTTTTCGCAGGCTCTAATTGGCCAAGAAAGTGTGTATGTGTGTGTGTGTGTGTGTGTGTGCGCGTGTGCGTGTGTCTGTGTGCATGTGTGTAATCGTGGAGATGCTAAAATTGAAAAGTAACAGTAGGCAGTAAGTGGTGATTATCAGCACACTTTCGTTCTTTACTCATAGAGACTCAGCTGCCCAAGCCTGAAACTTTCTAAATATTGTTCAGAGTACAGGTAGGGGATTAGACTAGACTAATGTCATATGCAGTTTGACTGGAGTAGAAATAGCACTTAAAGCCAAGCTTGTTTGTAGGATGTGACCAATTCTAAGATCTGAAATTTTATCTATTTGTCATTTGTTTTCAAGTATTTTAAATGAAAAGAAACACTCAAAAAATAACTACGTTTTTAAATATGGCAGAGCAGGTTTATTTGTATCGCTCATTTCATGCATAAGTACATTCCACATGTAAGTCTTTTCTTAGTTGAGGTTAAAATCGAAGATAACATTAATGACGCATATATAATATCTCTTACACCAAAGTGGCTCACAGGTTGTATAGCAAATATATATATATAACAACAATAAATAAAAAAAACAAGATGGCCAGCAGAAGTACTGTAGGTGCGACTGGAACTTTCTGTCCTGCTTCCGCTCTCCTTTGGCATGGGGCTGTCCGGGGGGGGGGCCCAGGTGCCATCGGCGCCGTGGGCTCCAAGTGAAGCTAAAGCCAGGAGAGAGAGTCCTGGCAGACTCCGGGCATGGCTCAAACCCCCTTCTTCCTCCTCAAAGGCTGCGCTCGCCTCCCCGCTCTCTTTCCTGGCGGTCCCTGCTGTAGCCCAGGGAGCTCATTAGGCCACACTTCCTCTTCATTTAATCCATATTTCATAGCCTAAAAAACAGCCCCTGATCTTAAAAAACCCTGGCTAATTTAAGACTGGATTTTGGGAAATGGGAGAAAGTCTGATGAGGACGAGAGGAGTCCATGCAGGCTTTTTGTATCCCTTACATCCGAGATGTGAGAAATCGCTCTATTTTCTATATAGGAGAACATCATGTCCAGAGTGGAATAATGCAGACCCAGAACTGAAGTAAGCTGTTTCTGACTCCCCTCTAGACCCTAATAGGCAACATCCTCAACCCTGTTCCTGTTGGTCTTGTGGGAGACGGAAAGCGTTAACTCGGTCTAATGAAAACATTGGTAATAACATGCTCTCTCTCGGTTTGTTTAATTATGTATCCGGTACCGGGTACCACCGGGCCCCCGAAGGCCCCTAGCTTCACTTGTGGGGCGGGAGTTTCATTTGTAGCTTGGGATTCTAGTGGGGAAGATTTGTACTCACATCTCTCTCTCTCTCTCCCTCTCTCTTTCTTGCTCTGTACCTCTTCCTCTCTCGCTTTGATCCCAGATGCATATTTCCTGTCTGTCTGCCTGTTTGTCTGTCTGTCCATCTCATCATGAATTCTCATTTTCTCCATCTCGCTTCCTTTTTTTTACCTTTTTTACCAGCAAAGCAAACACCAAAAAAAACACTCACATGAACCACCATCAGTGTAATGGTGTAAGTGCTACGCAAGCGTATTATTCGCCATAACTTTGATGCCATCCCACAAAATATCTATCACAATGCTGTCAAAGTTAACACCCTCAAAAGTTGTGACAGACTCTTTGTCCTTTATAATTCTCCATGAGGACAAAGCAGGGTTTTTTTCTCCCATCATACCTCCCAGGTGTCGCACGTTGATGAACGTGTGACTCCCTTAGCTGACACGTGAGCCGCCAAAGGTCTCCACGCACACAGACAGACAGACAGAGAGAGAGAGAAAGAGAGACAGAGAGAGAGACTCTCCTCCCTGCCATCGGATGAGGCGGAATCGTTAAGCAGTCTGGTCTGCCCTTCTCGTTAGCCTCCGAGATGCCTGGTGACAGAGGTGAGGCGGCGAGCGGTTGGGTGAGGATGGAGAGCCACAGGGTCGATGCCCCTGGGGGTGCCCCGTCATGGCCGTGCCAGGCCAGGACCCTGTGCCACCATCCCCTCCACCCATCCCCCATCGTCGCCACCACCAACCCCTCTTGCCCCCAGACAGGCATCGGGGGGTGGCGTAGCGGAGGCTGTCACGCGTCGACCTCAATTACGATCAGTGGGGGGGGGGGTGGCGGCACGTGGCAGGGCCGCCCCCTGTCACAGCTCATGTTGCTGTAGCGGTCGGAGCTCCGTCTTGTAGCTGTCTGTGGTGAAGACGGAGACTGCTGGGGTTGTGATTAACCCTTTCAGACCTGCCACTGCCAAAGACATTATCTTGATTGTATTTGTTCATCTTTATGACGGAAGAGCCCAAAGTGGGTCAGTAGTGCTCTTTTATATGTGACGTTTTTTGGAAACAAGCTCAAGAGAAGACAGTGACAGGCCAAATCACACTCTTACCTAAGTAAACTAACACAGCATTTTATGGCACATGGCATTGACAGACACAAAGATTATTTTTCCCAATTGTTTATTGCCGGTACTTAGGTCAACATCCGCTTTTAACTTCTTTCAGACGCACTGAAAAACAGAGATTTATCATCCAGTACAAGACGTACTCCTGTCACTCTAAGCTGCCACTTTACCTGAAAGACACTTCTTTACTGTGATCTGTCAACAAACCTTTGAAAGGAGAGATGGCTCAGAATAGTAATTGAGAAAGTAAAATAAAGCACTGAGGTTGCTAGGGACAAATTCCATCTGTCAAAAGGGACAGCAATTGAAAGTTCTTGAATCGAGAGCGATCATATTCATATTTTTTCTCTTGCTTTTGTCAAACTTGTGAAAGTAGTGGAGTGGTTTGATTAGAAAGCTTCCAAACTATCTTCCCAGGCTTTCAAAATAATGTTCCACACCTGAAACCGAAATATTGAAAGAGATCTTTTAATATGTAAACTTAACATGTTAGTAAATTTAAATGACAGAATTACTTCATGTTAATATTATGTTGTTAAGTCAAAGAAAAAAAAAAATGTTTTGGCTAGTTGAGGCCAAAACATTTTTTTTGGCCTCAACTAGGCTTATTTTCAGCCACTCCTTGCGATCAACATGTTCTATGAAGAAAACTTTTTATCAAAGTTACTTTGGACTCAATCTCGGAACCCATCGGCTATCAATCTGATGACTATCTAGCCTCTGGAAGCAAGGGCCAATTTTTCTGGGGTTACGGTGTAGCCAGCCGTGTGTCGGTCATTGTTTGCAGTCCAATTAGCAACTTGAGATGCGAGAATGGAGTAGGAGTTGAGAAATGACGTTTATGACCGGATTATTTCATAAAGTAGCTAGTTTACACTCAGTTTACAGTTAACAGTTCCTGGACATGTGTTCTGTGTCACAGTACTTTCCCATCTTTTGTTGTCTTGCGAAGGCGTTGACGGTGCACAGCGTTTTTATCTGATATTTTTATTTGCAGCCATTTTTTCACACAATACACAAACATCCATCATTTTTGAAGGTGTTTTACATTACATTGCATATGAATACAGATAAATAACAAAAAAAGCTAATAAAAAGCAGATGGGTTCCGAGATTGCATTTCGGCCAATGCGTTCCGCCTCTTTTGCTCTCCACACGGACTGTTTACCTGCATGCAACCAAAGCCCTCTCAAACGTGACTGGTCAATACAACTAAGACTACAAACGGACTACAAAACGGAAACCAGAACACTTCCGATACCAAAGCCATGTCCGGTTGCCTACAGATTCTGCATTCATATACAGATATCTGTTTATCATTACTTTAGACCTGATGCTATGGTTTGGACAGAGATGATTGACATTTTCTCTTCTGTTAGCATAACCTGGGGTAACCTTAAGCTGTTCTGCTCAGAGGCCAAACACACACATGCGTTCTTGTGAATCTGCATAATTGATACACCCTCTGTGCAAGCCAGGTACATACAGACTTGTAACCCCACTGTGTAAGCCAGCTTCATCAATTTCTGTACTTTCTCTGCAAGCTACCTGCATCCAGAGTCATACCCCCGCTGTATGAGCTAGCTCGTGCTAGCTATCTACATCTGTCTCTTTGTGCTAGCTATCTAAATTATTTTGTACCCCCTCTGTGCTAGCTAGCCACATCCAGATGTAATCTCTCTGTGCTAGCTATCTACATTATGGTGTACCCCCTCTGTGATGGCTAGCCACGTCCAGCTGTAATCTCTCTGTGCTAGCTAGCTAGTCACATCCAGCTGTAATCTTTGTGCTAGCTTTCTACAGTATGTTGTACCCCCTATGTGCTAGCTAGCCACATCCAGCTGTAATCTCTCTGTGCTAGCTAGCCACATCCAGAGTTGGCAGGTATTGTCTTCCTCATGTGTGCAGAAACCACACCTTGCCACTGCCATTTCTGTCAATTGCTACAAGGTTGCGTAGCATCACTGTGTTCGCTTGGTGGGTGAAACATGACTCAGGGTTTAGATCAACCCTGGTGTATGTGAATAGGGAAATAGACCATACCTCCCGCTGACCAACCAGTCAGCATGAAAACATTAAGACACAAAGGCTTCACTAGATGACATGCATTATTCATGCAGGGCAAAGAGGAGGTGGTGGTTATTGCAGACATGATGGCTTCCTTTTCTCTCTGCCTCTTTCTTTACCACTGTTCCCAGTCACAGTAGGCCTAGTCACAGTACAACACACAAACCCATAGGGAGTCACCCATCTCATCTCCCCATTGCCTCCTCCTCTCTCTCCCTTGACACCTCCCATCCTGTCCCCACCCCCACCCACCGCTGCTTCTGCCACCTCTCCTTCACCACCACCTCCTCCACGGCACTTCAAAAACAGAAAAAAAGCGAATGATTTTGTTCCACAGCTACAATGACAGCGTACTTCGCTCGGTTATGTAGATTAAAAGCAAAAAGGAACTTGGTGCAAAAGAAAGGCAGCACAAGACAAAAGACTGAGACGAATGGAGGGAGGGGTGTAAGGGGGGTGTTTAAAAAGAAGGCCATCCAGTGAGTTGACAATTGAGTTATAATATCATGTCCTTAATGAATAATTAATTAGATGTCTCCGAGGCCCATTCGAAGGTAGATTAAATTAGTTCTGCCATGTCTGAAAAGTTAGATATGCTTCATTAGCAGGGAAGATGGTGGCGGGGAATGTGATGGCTTCAGTCAGAGCTGGTTCTAGTTAATGTGATGGAGGCAGGCACGTTGTGACATCCAGACAGTGATGCATGCCGTTTTAAACATCTAACATCCTCTGGACCTCCATGCGGTGATGTTTCAGGTGATATGTCCCACTCCCAGGTCTGTTGATCAGTTATGACATTTGTATCGTGACAAACCAGATCCTTAAAGTCTGCTACCGTTGTTGGATTCATATTATTCCATTCCAGTTGACTGTTGATTGGTGGTTAGCCAAGGAGCCCAAAGCTATTCCATGTCAAGAGTATGCTGTTGATTTAACTTTCTGCTGAGCGGACAGAGGTTTGACACCAACGTCTGAGATGTCAAACAACCCAATTGTTCCCTGTCAGCTCTGCCATTTTATGGAAAGAGAGGTCCACTAAGAAGACAGGATTTCTATGAAAAGTCGGTCGGTAAGCTTGAGTAAAAGTATGCTCAGACAAACGTTTCATACACGTTGCGCTTGTGTTTGGATGGACGCTCCCAGCTGACAACACGGCCAGATGACAATAACTGGCCTTCATCCGCTTTGGCCTGGTTGCTCTTTAATGAGGGACTTGGTGTGTCTCTTTTGTAAGACCCCTCCATGCCTCCGATCCTCGCATATAATGGCAGCACTATTTCTCTTTTAGAGCTGAGAAGCATGTTGGTAATAAACCCAAAGCACAACAAGTACTTTGTATCGCGTTGTGTTTCTGTTTTGTTGTGCAACGGGGCAAGTACAATGACATAGTGTACTGTTGAGCGAGTTGTTGTTCAACGTGAGGAAAATCCCAGACAACTGCACCTAAAACTTTATGCCACAGTTTGTGTCATGCTCCAGATGAACCACACTTGTCTATTTTGTAATATAAGTAATATATGTACTGCTTCATACGCGTTTTCCGAATTGGACCAATTGAGAACACGAAAGCCTTTTCTCTCTTTTTGTTTTTGTGTTTTTATTTTTAGAGGCCACAATTTCTATAATTTGTGTGTTTAGGCTACTGGATCCTGCATGGTCTATTTTAGAATATATGAGTCAATGCGCACTAGCACATGGACTCGGTTATTAATGCATTCATATATTTACTCATATTCATTATGTACATTTATATCTATTGATAGACAGCGATTGGTAGACTGAGACTATTTATTGACAGACTACATATGTACATATGTACATATTTATATATATTTATTGACGGACTGTACAAATGTACATATTTATATTTATTGACAGGCTGCACACATGTACATATTTATATTTATTGACAGACTGTCAATATGTTCACTCATTCACTCTTTCAGTGATCCAGTGCAGATATCTAGGGCCAGCTGCTCAGTGTTTTACTTTATCTGCATTTTTATTCTTATTTATTTTCTTATTCTTATTATCCTGGTACCTGTACCTGTCCTGTGTTTCATTCTCATTGCTGTTGCTGCTATGACACCTGAATTTCCTTAATGGTAAGGTTTATCTTATCTTATCTTATCTTGTTTTCCCGAGTTATAACCAGCGATCACGTAGCATACTAACCGAAATTCTGAGGCACTCTGTTAAATGACATGTGAATAAGTTAATGCAATGTGTTTACAACTTGTCATTTGCCATTACATTATCAGCATGCTTTGTTTTGATGTCAACTGTCACAACATTTTGGGGTTCCTCCCAACTGGCTTCTCGATCATCGCTTGTTTGCGCTAATTATTCTCCAGAATAAATGGGGTTTTATTTATTTATTCATTCATTCATGATTCCCTTTGTTTGAAATGTAATTTCTTTTTTAGAGGAGCACAGTGGCATACTAACACTATACAACATTAGTCATACAATGAACAGTCATCAACAGTAAATAATTGATCTTGAATAATTAAATGATCAGCTTTATCACATACCACTGGCCTGCCCTGCACAACCTTACGCATCCTCATGAGGTTACACACACACACACACACACACACACATCACTCATGAGTATTAATGAATTCAAAGTTTGGAGTAGAAGAGTCTTTTAAAGTCTCCAACTGTCAGATCCTGTCGGCGCCAGTGCTCTTAACACGCCAAGCCGTTCCAATCTTGCTAGCGTTTGATGTGTAGGCGTTTTGCGGCCCGTGTCTCCACCGTCGCTAAATTACAGTCGACAGTCCTGCGTCCCTGCAGATTTGTTGTTTGTTTGTGCCATTCGCACATGACTTACGCACCGTTTGTTAAGGATTTGTTTAGCTGTTTGGCTACCAAGGCTATCCTTTCATAGTCAACTGAAACGGAGGAAACAGGAGTTGGACCGAAGTCGATTTAAGAATCTCAACAACTTTAAGAAACATTTAGGCATTTTGAGGACCTGTTTGAAGTATGTGTCCTTAGAAAGATGCTGGTGCCCACAAAGTAGTCGTCCTTGTTTTGTATGTGTGTGTTTGATTAGTGTTTGTTTGTTTGTTGTTCAACGTTGTAGCCACTTGACTAGGAGCAGCTGGCCAGAAGCAGGTAGAAAACGCTTGTCAGTTGAAACAGGTAGCGGGAGAGTTGTTATCTGTGGGAAGTTCAGACGGCTCACGTCTATGATTCAACTTTTTAAGCTTTCAGACATCCAGGTAGGGGTGGCTATTGTGGTGAAGGTGTTTAGAGCTGGGTGGGAAGGATCTGCAACAAAGCACAATTAACAAGTAATTAATTTATTTAAAAACCTAAAACGTCTTCTAATCATGAGGTGTTGAGGAGCTCTAAACGGCGGCGGCGGTGCCTGCAGGCCTCGTCAGAGGTGGATAATGAGGGCCACCGCACCACTGCTTGACAAACATAATTAAGGGGTTCCACACTCGCCAAACCCCCCTCTACTTTCACCAGTGTGTGTGTGTGTATATTTATGTGTGTTTTATGTGGTAATGAAGGTAGGGTGTATCTGGGCTGATAGGTGTGTGTGTGTGTGTGACTGTCTAATGAAGGTAGAGTGATCTTGGCCGACAGATCTTCATGTGCTGGAGTTTGAGGAGATAGGAAGGAAGAGGGGCCCACGGTGGGCTGTTGTACCGATAATTAAAAGGCAATAAATTAGCGTTTTGGTCTTTGATCTGCCCGTCAACTTTCTGATTAGAGATGCAAAAAGCCTTTAATCTAAAGTAATGTGATGATTACCGCTCCTAAACTCTACCAGACCAGAAGAATGACAAGTTATCTCTCTCTCTCTCCCTCTCTCCCTCTCTCTCTCCCGCTCTCTCGCTTTCTCTCTCTCCGCCCTCCCTCCCTCCCTCCCTCTTATATTCCAAACATCTTCCTTTTAAAAGTGTTCTTGTTGCTCAATATTTCGACTCCACAAGGACTATTTCCTATGTGTGTTTTATATGAGGTGGGGGTGAGGCCTTGTACAAATGCTCTCTATATTAATGACACAAGGCTAGATAGGACTCTGGATACTCCACTTGTGTAGCGTTTAGGACAGCGAGGTTCTGCCGGTGAACAGGTTAATTGAACAGAGTAGGGGAATGGAATAAATCAGTCAGATCTGTTCTGGTTTTGTTGCCTTCCAATTGACCAGCGCCCCTCCAGTCGGAACAGAGTTATGAGCTGGGCAGCCGGCTGTGGAAAATGCGCTCTTGTTTTCCATTTTAATTGAAGACCCTGCGAAGTGGCGCTTTTTTTTTTTTACCCACAAAGTGTTGCTTGTATGGGGGGTGGAGGAGTGTATGGAGTGGGGGGTCCATCACAACCAGCACCCCAAAGTCCATTAGTTTTCATTTGGATGCTTCAGTAAGACTGGTTGATTAAGTCTAGGCAATTTGCTGACAAGAACCCCCCCTTCCCAACCACCTAACCCACCCCCTTCACACCCCCCCTCTCCTTCCTCACCCCCCCCCCCCCCCCCCCTACCTCCACCCAGTCACCAAATGGTTTGTCGTTCAGGATCAGGTTCAGGGTTAATTGTTATGTGGAATATTTA
The DNA here is from genome assembly GCA_030340625.1 of Merluccius polli. Taxonomy (NCBI): domain Eukaryota; kingdom Metazoa; phylum Chordata; class Actinopteri; order Gadiformes; family Merlucciidae; genus Merluccius; species Merluccius polli. Next base: position 47,142 of record JAOPHQ010004005.1, read on the forward strand.
AAAACTGGAACACAAAAGCGTTATGAGCTCTGAGGTGGGAGGTTCCTCTAGTTCCTATTTAGCTTCTTATTTGACTTAAATTGTACCTATTTTTTTCTTGGGTACGAGCAGATGTACATCAGACAAGATGATTCGCCTTGTTCGCTATGTTCAAGAGCCTCACCGCCGAACCCCGTCTATTCAGTCATTTAGTTTGCTCGCCCTTCAAACCCACACAGGAAGACTCTGAGGTGAAGGGGAAGAGAGGGACGGAGGGATTGTGGGAAACGCATGGGGCAGGGCAGCTCTCAAATATCAGCTTTAAACAAACGCATATTAGCGCCAGGGTTCTCCTACGCGGCTCATCGTCGTTTGTACCGATTAAACAGTCATCTCATCAACCATGAGACGCCTGCTCCTCTCCCAACGCTGTGTGTCCATAATCAGCAGCTTACAACCACCCTGCTGCTCCGGTCTGGCGGACAGGAGGAGGAGGGTGAGGGTGGAGGATGAGAGAGGAGGACTTTAGGGGCGGAGGAGAGGTGGAATTCAGTGGAGGAGGAAATGGGTAGAAATGGAGGAGGAGGAGAGGATGAAGGTTAGGAGAGGAGGAGGAGGAGAGGATGGTGGGAGGTTAAAGGAGGAGGGATATGTTGTGTGGGATGATGAATAGGCTAGACTAACAGAGATCTGTCTTAATCAGAAGTGATTTGTCAGAGTGGGAGCGGGTGGAGGGTCAGGGCGTTGCAGACGAATAAAACACCGGCTGACAGAAGGGGAAGAGAGGGCCTGAAAATCCTCTCTGACTGCCCACTACTACTGCTGCTACTGCTGCTCCTACACATGGTACAAGGTGTTTGACCAAGCCGTCCACACTACTGCTGCTCCTACACATGGTACAAGGTGTCTGACCGAGCCGTCCACACTACTGCCTCTTACAATATGGCCAGTTTTCACCCTGGTGTTGATGAGTGCATGTCCATAGCCCTACTAGCTGTTATGTGTGTTCTAAAAGGATGTATACTATCTAATACAGGACTGTACAGTATTATACAGCAATTCAATAAAGAACCTGATCTAATCATATCTTTATAATTTAGTCACTTAGGACACTTTAATCCCAAGCGCTATACTGTGAATGCAGATACATGAAGGCAGCAGGTAGCAGTGAGGAGGGCGTATAGCGTCATACTGATAATCTATCTGGACCTTTCCATCCGTCTTGTTTACGCCCAGCCATGTTTTAGCTGGTGGTTCACATCCAGCAACACGGTGGTGGTGTTGGCGTCATCTCAGACTGTCATAGCACACATCGGCTCCACCTACCTCCACCATCACCAACCCCTTTGTAACTCCACCTTCACCACCACCACCGCCACCACCTCCTCCACCGTCCTCTCCACCTCCCCACCCCCCCCAGTGCCCAGGCAGTTGGCTCCTCTTCATCTGCAGCTGTAGCTCAGGGGTGTGCAGCGCAGGTGTAGCGGGGGGAGCCGCTGGCCGCGTGGCCGTGGGCGTATAGTGCTACAACCGGCATCCCTGTAAGGCTTGGGTCTTTGATTGCGATGATGACAGAATGTCACCAGGCGCGCGGTTGCAGACCCAAAGCCCTCGCAGCGAAACAGAAAAACCCCCTCGGTGGAAAAGTGTACAAAGACGGCTAACTTTGTTCACCTGGGAGTCCCGTAGAAGTTGACTCTGTACGTTTGTGTTTTTGTGTGTGTGTGTGTGTGTGTGTGTGTTACCTGCCCACCGGGGAAAGCTTCCCTGGGCTGCCTCTCTCTTTCGTTGATGTGTGTGTGTGCGAGCACTATGTCCGGACAGAAGTGTGTGTGGTAACCTTCAAAACGCAGTCTCTCTCGCCCTGGGAGCGAGCGATGTCAGCTCCTCTCTTTCTCTCTCTCTCTCCTCGCCCTGGGGAGGAGGAGGAGGAGCCACGCGGACCCTGCTCTCAAACATCTCCTGTAAAATTGATGATGTGTCCAATTATGATAGGGCTGTGGACGGAGGGAGGAGGAGGCAGGGAGGGAGGTGAGGCCAGGGGGGGGGTCGTAGGGGGGGTTGTTTGGCCCCCCGACTGGCTGTGTCGTGTGGGTCGTGCTTACTGCGCCAGGCCAGCTGGATGACTTCATGCATACAAATCCTAGCGCTGAAACGCTTGTGTAAGATATCATATGTATGGAACATTTCACATGAAAGAGCAGCCATACACGTGTGTTCAGTAGAGATGAGCTGATGCCAACAGTGTGACCAGGTACCGGTCCCATCTCAGATATACTGGTCTGAAATGATTAGTATTAGTCATTAGTCATAATGATGTGTGTGCATTGTGTGAAGCAGTATATCAGTAGGATAAAGCAAAAAAATAACATAAATCTGGAATTAACGGTTGATTATGTGTATTGTGTAAAGCAGAATATATGTTGTGTAAATTACAAATAGAAAATATAAATCCGGAATTAGTAATAATTTGAAATAATTATGGGTGCATTGTGTTAAGCAGTATATCTGTAGTATAAAGCAAAATTAACTCCATTGACAAAACTTATTCGATAGTAAGAACAATTGACTGAGGGATGTTGTAGGTCTCTAATGGGGTGGAGAATTGATTGTACATCAGAACTATTTTGACTCTTAATAATGGTCTTTGCTGTTAATTCTGAGTAATGTATCGGATAGGTAGTGGGCATCAGCCTCAAGTTGTGGACCATGGGTCAGTATTATTGAAAAGGTCATTTAAAACCATCCCAGTTAATGACAAACCATTTATCCAGCTTGTTCTGATACATGTGGATCAATACCATGTCAATACTGGGATAATGTTCTAGTGAGCAGGAAATACAATGAGATGAGTGGGTGCATGTGTTGGCCGTCTAAACTCGATGGATCACATCTGGTCAGACATCATCGCTACAAAATACTGATGGTCAGTGATGCGACACCCGGATTTCCCAGCTGGGATTAATTACCATTGTAGCATCAATTCTTCTTATCTTTGTTATTTTCACAAAATGGCATTAGATGGTACCTGCTTAACCTAGGATGGGGCCTGTGAAGCCCTCTGTAGATATGATGAAAAGCTTTACATTGACCATGAACCTTGAGAAACACAAGCCAAAGGTCACCAAACACAGGGAAGAGCGACGTAAAGGTCAATCTGAGGAATCCCACCTGCTAGCCAGCTTGTGTCCCACCGAGTAAACCAGACGGCTATTTTAATTCAACCGGAACATGAAACGTCATACAATGCAACAGAACTTGTGGCTGTACACAGACTAGACGTAATGTCTAATTCAGGCGCTGTGTTTCTGTCGTACTTGACTTATTCCCCTAACTTTCCGACACTAATTATTATCTGCTCCTACATTAGGGGAGAGAGTTAAACAGTCCAGTGCTGGAGTGAGCGCAGCGTAATGCAGTAATGGGCTTGTTAAACAGACCTTTGGGATGTGTATTTTAGTAGTTTAGCGAGACGGAGCGAGGCCTCTGAGCCAGGGTCATTTAAATTGTTAATAGCTGCTCAAACAGGAGGGGAATATTTTCCGTGCTAACGAGGAACCGTTGAGGAGGATTAACAGGAAATTATTTATCCATTCCACCCATATTTGGAACTGCTGAGGAAGTTTCCATCTTGAAGGAGGAAAATATTTGTATTTACTGGACATATTTCTAAAGTCCCACTGTTCCAAGTACATTTTTGAAATAGCATTTAGGTGATCGGGCAGTTAAATAAAATGAATATGAAGGAACCCAAAATAATTTACAAGCAACACAAAAATGATCTTACTGATCCTCATGAAATAAAAATATAACAACTAGGAGATTATCTGCATATCTGCTGTCTGTTAAAACGTAAATGATCACCATTTCCTTCAAACCCCTCCTCATTCAAGTTAATAACACCTCAAGCACTTTGTTGTATTTAATTGTTTGCTTCTTTGTTTTTTCCCCTGTCTGGATTACATCTTCCCCTTCCTCCTTTCCACCGGCGTAGTTTTAACAAAGCAGATGAACCCTAACCGATGCCTTCAGAGATCATTGGGTCGGGGATGACCGGAGTAAGATGGATGGGAATGGGAGATGAACTGTTGGGGGTGAAGCCCCTCAGATGGAGAAGATGGACGATTAGGACACCATGGAAGTGAGGAGCAGTAGGTTAGGGAGGGAGCGATGCATCATGGGAATTACCACCAAATGGTCCACGGTCTGGGCTCCTTGGTAGATTAAGGTATAGCCTCCTCTGTTTGTTATAGGAGGTTTAGTTTGTTATGCAAGGTATAATGCTAGGTAGCTTATTATGCAAGGATAATGCTAGGTAGCTTATTATGCTAGGATAATGCTATAGCTTGTAGCTTGCTATGCTAGGATAATAAAGATTGCTATGCTTGGGTAGAATGGGAGAGCTAATGTTGTGTTATGCTGTTATAATCATATTCAGCTTGTTATGCTAGGATAGCATGGGAGGCGTAATGCTGGTTATCTAGCATCTTCACACCCGTTTGTGAGCTTCTCTCCACATGAAAAACACAAATACACGCTGCTGTCTCTGCGTTGTTGTAGTCATTTATTCCATGCTTGCCATCCTCGTGGGAGCCGGAGACTGATAGGTGTGCTTAGCTCTTTAACACAACATTTACACTACGACTCACTTCCTGTCCGGGCGCTGTTCCGCCCCAGCGACCGGGTGGCTGATTATTAATATGGGTGTTGTTATGGTTATTAATACCTGCGTTCAGCCACTAATATCCCTCTAATTATGTCCTGTTTGTCATGTTGCTGTCTGACTGCTCTGTTTAATCTGGAGATCCCTCAATGTGTCGCATCCATGATTAGAAACTAATGAAGGCAAGAAGGTGTGTGTGTGTGTCTGTCTGTGTGTGTGTGTGTGTGTGTGTGTGCGCTCAAGTGTGGATTAGAGGATAAAATGTGATGAATCGGAAGAAAAATGTTGGCAAACAACATTATTGGCCCCCTCTCTTGTTTACCTGACAGCTGCACCTTGAAAGTAGTACATCACTGATGGTGTGAGTGTTTGTTTGTTTCTTGCAGAACAAATCGGTCAGGAGATGCTGTCCAACCTGAACACTGACCGCGAGAAGATCCAGAGAGCTAGAGAGAGGGTGAGGACACATGCACACATACACACACACCCCTGTGCACCGACCCTCACTCTCACACACTCTCTCTCTCTTTCTCATACACTCACTCTTAGGTGAGTGTATGAGGTCACACATTCACATACACACACACACACACACACTGCTTGAAGATCGCATTAAGCGATCCTGTTCAAAGGCAATCTAACATACACTTCCTTAAAGGTCCAAGTCTGCTGAGAGCGCTCTCTCTGTCTCTGTCTCTGTCTCTCTCTCGCTCTCTCACTCTCTCGCTCTCTCGCTCTCTTTCACTGAATTTCAATTAAATTGCGTTATTGGCATGAAAGAAAAAATCATTCTGTCAAAGCATAACCAATAAAGTAATATCAATCAAATCACTCTAATCGATATATTAATAGTCAGTGAGTGACATAAGGAGAGAAAGACAGGATGAGGGAAGACAAAGAGTCAGACAGAGACAGGGAGTCAGAGAACGAGAGATGGAGAGAGAGAGACGGAGAAAGGGAGGTAAAGAGAGAGGCCAGGAAAGTGTTTTGAGCTCTTCTTTGCATGAAAGATGGACAAACAGACACAGACATCAATATGTACACACACACACACACACACACACACACCTCTGGTGTGATAGGAGGTCAATAGTGGGTTGAAACTGTGGGTCAGAAGGACGTGTGTTGACTCCCCCCTCCCACAGCGCCACCCTCTGGCTAACACAGACCACTGCACCCTCCACACCACCTGGCCTCTTCCAGACAGATACCCTCACTTCATCTGTTTATTGTTACATAGCTGTATTATTATTATTATTATTATTATTATTATTATTAATTAGGGCCGGGACTTTAACGCGTTAATTAAGATTAATTAATTACACCATAATTAATGCGTTAAAAAAATTGACGCATTTTAATCGCACTTATTTTTGCACCGCGGAACGTTTCTCACTGGATGAGTTTCAGGCGGACCGATTATACTGGAGCACCAACTAGCGTTCATGAGTTCAGACAACAACAAACCACAGTGAACATGAACGAAGTAGCTGATGAGACCACTTTGGTTGGCCCCGTGGATGGGACATTTTGTTACAAAAAACGAACGGATGGAAGCGTCGATAAGAGCACGGTTGTGTGCAAGCTATGCAACAAGGAATTTGCATATCACCGCAGCACATCGAGCCTCAAGTATCACCTCAATGCAAAACATATAGGGTGGCCATTCGTCCGGCTTTAGGCCGGACTGTCCGGTTTTTCAATGCCCTGTCCGGCGTCCAGCACAGCATCAAGCCGGACGCGTATTTGTCCTCCTTTTTGAGACCCCCCCGCCGGTCATAGGTCCGCCCGCAGGTCATAGGTCCGTGGTGTGTTATGATCGCGTGCGCACCCCCCCCCCCCGCCGGTCGTAGGTCCGCGGTGTGTTACTATTGCGCGCACCCCCCCCGTCGGCCGGAGATCCGAGGCGCGCGAGAAACCAGCTGTTGGTAAATCAACAAAGTCTGTTATGGCCTCTGAAGCAACAGAGAGATGTTTTCTAATAGTCAGGGTTTCCAATGTTCTGAATGTACTTGAAAGTATTGTGTTTTACTTACAAAAACAAAGTATTATAGTTTACAGAAGGTCTACCTACCTATAGGCTACCTGAATTTCTGAAATGTACTATATTTCTAAATATGCTATTCAGTAGCGGTTCTAGGGGGGGGCCAGCGGGGGCCAGTGCCCCCTTAACTCTGAGTCCGGACCCCCCTGTGGCCCCCCCGAACGAGGAGTCTGCATCAATAATAAAATGATGTTGTGCCCCTCTAACACAAAAGCCGGCCCCAACCTGGCCCCCCCCATTAAAACTGGTCTAGAACCGCCACTGATGCTATTGCTACACTTAATGGCAAAAATTGCACTGGTCTGTTGGACAAAAATAAACAATATTTTTGTTGCTTAAGTTTATGTATTCAGTCATTATTCAATGGTATACTAAAAATCCATGTGAAAAAAATTGCTTCTCACTGTTCTCAGGTCAAATATTTATATGCGATTAAAATGTGATTAATTTCGATTAATTAATTACAAAGCCTCTAATTAATTCGATTAATTTTTTTAATCGAGGCCCGGCCCTAATATTATTATTATTAGTATTATTATTATTATTATTATTATTATTATTATTATTATTATTATTATGGGATGTCACACACATGTTTTTGATAAAGGTAGACTTATGAGCTATGATTAGAAATATGGAGGAAAGGAATATGAAAATTATATATCACAGAGGTTTTCTTTTTGGAAGTAGTGTGCACAGGAAAGATTTACAGTAGCCTTCTCCTTTTGAGAGGGAGAGAGATGGAAAGAGAGAGAGAGGTAGAGGGAGGAGGATAGACAGAGGGAAAAAAGCAAAAGGACAAGGTGTGTGTGTATAAATACACACTCCCAACTTCACTATACACACACACTCCTCCACCATGCACCAGAGATGTGCAACACACACGCACACACTCCTCCACCATGCACCAGAGGTGTGCAACACACACACACACACACACACACACACACACACACTCCTCCACCGTGCACCAGAGGTGTGCAACACACACGCACACACTCCTCCACCGTGCACCAGAGATGTGCAACACACACGCACACACTCCTCCACCGTGCACCAGAGGTGTGCAACACACACGCACACACTCCTCCACCGTGCACCAGAGGTGTGCCAACAGTTAGAGTGGCACCTTTTCCTGCAGTGTCAGCATTTATATATAAACACAAGCGACACACAGAAGACACACCAGACCCCCTCTCCAGGCTCTCCAACTGTTCCCTTCACTCCTGAACTTCTTCTGATACAACACACTTCTCTATGACCTCAGAGAGAGCATGAGCAAGAGAGAAAGACTCGAAGAGAGAATGGTAGAGGGACTAGAAGACAGAAGCAAACTGATTTCTCAACCCCTTCCCTTACCGGTCTCCCTCTACCTCTCTCTCCCTTACATGTCCCTCCTATCTGTCTACCTCTACCTACCCCCCTCTACCTGTTGTCTCTCCCCTACCAGTTTCTCCCACCTGTCTACCTGTCTGCCATACCTGTCTCTCCCCCACCTGTCTCTCTTACCTTATGTCTCCAACCTGTCTGTCTATCTCTCCCCAAAGTTATGTCCTTGGCCCTCGATGGAGTGTTTAACACAAAGCACCAACATGGAGACAATAAGGAATTGAACAGGCATCATACTGGTGGCTCAGTGTGGACAGCGAATAGGACAAAGTAGCTCCAAAAACACCTTTTGATGTTGTGGATTTTGTAGTCTGCAAAATTAAAAATATTGATTTATGTTGTTGGCGGCTCTCGTCTCCCTCCCTCCCTCCCTCCTCCCCTCAGCTGAGGGAGACAGACGCCAACCTCGGCAAGAGCTCGCGGATCCTCACCGGCATGCTCAGAAGGTAAGAGCCAGGTAGGCAACATCTTTCTATGCTTTAGCTGTACAACTGTCCCACGCTCAGCCAGAACACCTTTACACCTGTACACACGCTACGCCAGGTAAAAAACACTTTTACACCTATAAATAGATGGATAGATGTATACTTTATTAATCCCCGAGGGGAAATGATGGGAGTGCACTGGACACACCTATCCCAAACTCTGCCAGGTAAGGCACACCTTTACACCCACACACCTGTCCCACGCTCAGCCAGGTAATGCACACCTTTACACCTGTGCACACTAGGGCTGCAACTAAGGATTATTTTCAAAGTCAGTTAATCTAAAACATTTTTTTCCATTAGTTGATTAATCATTTAGTCATAAATAATTGGAAATGCTACCAGAGTCCAAAGTGGTCTTAAATTTGCTTGCTTTATCTGACAAGCAGCGAAGTAAAACTAAAGTATTCATTTCATAATAATCCATGAACCAAATATGTGCATTTCTGAAGCATTAAGCAGCAAATGTTTGGTATTTGTACTTGATGAATGACTAAAATGATAAATCGATTATAAAAATTAGATACATTAGAATACATTTTCTGTCGATGGACTAATGAATTAGTACACAACAGGCCCACAGTCAGCCAGGTAAAGAACACCTTTACACCTGTCCATACATGTCCCACAGTCAGCCAGGTAAAGGACTGCAGTGTACGCCTGTTCACACCTGTAGTGTGAACCAGTGTGAACATTACTATTATAATAATTTGATATTAAGCCTTACCTTCAATAAAGGCAATGCAAGGTATGTTTATTTATATAGCACCATTCAAACACAGGGCCATTCATCCTGCTTTAGATAGGCAGGTATCACATTTTAACTTAAAGGAGAATCAACACAATAAAAGTCAATAATTTAAAAGAGCAGGACAATAAGTCACATCATAAACATGTATCAAGATTGCTTCCTTATTTTCCCTTTTTTCTCCATTTGTTTTGTAAACCTTTTGCAGGGTTTCGTTTTAATGGTTGCCATTATAAATGATCGTCTGAATCTAGCCTGCGGTGCCCTGTGTGGCAGTTACTGTGAGAAAGGTCTTAACCCTGTGTTTTCCTGACTAGACCTGATCAGAAGTGCTGTTCATTTCACTGCACCATGTGACTGACCTGTGTCTACAACCACTAGGTCTTCAGTGCATGTGTTCACTGTTTACAGCCAGTAAAAAATAGCAAAAGCAAAATAATGGCATTTTGAAAATCATCATTGACTAACCTTCAGTCTGTTGACCTTCCGGTTTCCTCACATGGGGGGTGTGTGTGTGTGTGTTTAGAATAATAAACTAGAAAAAATTAAACCACACAATATTTAACAACAAACATGGTTGTGAGTGCTGCAGCGGTCTAACCGCCCCACGGGTCCTCCCCTGTCTCTTTCTTCTTCTGCTTCCTCGTCATTTTGTCTCTTCTATTTTGTTTTTATAAAAAAATCTAACTCTTTGTCAGTCAATTTCTCTCTTTGTGAAGGCAACCTCGGCAGATGTGCATGCCCTCGTGTGTGTGTGTGTGTGTGTGTGTGTGTGTGTGTATGTGTGTGTGTGTGTGTGTGTGTGTGTGTGTGTGTGTGTGTGTGCGTGCTTGCATACAACACTCGCGCAGTCCCTCGAATCCACCTGCTTTCTGACAAACACTCAGACGGAACATATTTGTGCACGCATACATGAACACACCCACCCACGCACAACCCATATACATAGATATATACATACATGTATCGATTGCATACATGTGTATATATATACATCCACACACAAACACACACACACACACACACACACACACACACACACAATGACACACACACATGCCCCCACACACAACTTTACACAAAGTCCCCTGCCCCCAAACACGCAAGCACGCACACGCGCGCATGCACAGACACACATACACACCCTGCCACAGTGTAATGTCTCAACACATCTCCATTTTATAAAGTGTCTACTCGTGAACCATGACGACACGCTCCTGATTCCGTGGCGATGCTTTGATTAAGAGGAATATGTAAATGACAGGAGAAAGCCCCGGCCCAGGGAGGAAGTACCAATTGAAATGGATGCTTCAGTGCTTCTGGACAATTTAGAGGGAGGCTCCGGGGTGGCCGACACTTACTGAGAGAGAGAGAGAGAGAGAGAGGGGGAGAGAGAGAGGGAGAGAGAGAGAGGGAGAGAGAGAGAGGGAGAGAGAGAGAGATGGAAAGAGAGAGAGATGGAAGACAGAGTGGGAGAGAGAGGGGATATGGGATGAGGGAGAGGGAGGGAAAGAGAGGGGGAGGGAGGAAGAGAGAGGGGAAAGAGAGACAGAGAGAGAGTGGGAGAATGTGAGAGAGAGAGAAGGCAAGGCCGGGACAGAGGTGTGATGCCGACTGTAACCAATATTTCTGCATATGTCTCCATTTTGTCAAGTCTGATTAGAGGGGTGGTTGGGGGGGGGGGGCTGTTTGCTGGGATGATTGGTTAGTAGCGTGGGTGTCGGGGTGTGTGTGGGTGTGTGGGGGTGTGTGGGGCGGCGGGCGCTCGGCGGGCGTGTCAACCGAAGCTGTCCTGGAATCATTCATCATCCCCCCCCCCCCACCGTCGCCCGCCCCTCCCCCCGGCCGCCGTGGTAAATAACACACGCTTATTTCAATATTATCCTATTAATGTTAAAGTTCAGCTGTCACCTAATGGGACGACTTAATCAGAGAGGAGGGGGGGGGGGGGGGGAACGCTACTTCTTCCTCCCCCTGTTCCTGACCTCCTCTGGTATAACGCTCCGCTCAAATCAGGATTTATGAGAGTGGGGGTCCTGTCGTCTCTCCCCACCGCCACCGTCGCCGTCTTTCTGCTTGACGGACGACAGCCCCCCCCCCCCCCCCCCACACACACACACACACACACACACACACATACACACACATACACACACTTCCTCCCTCCCTCCCTCCCTCCCTCCCTCCCTCCCTCCCTCCCTCCCTCCCTCCCTCCCTCCCTCCTCTCTCATTTATAAGAAAGTAGTTTTCTTCTCTGTCTTTGTTTGAATAAAAGCCAGCATGTCTTTTGTGTCGAGTTTTCTTTTTTTCCAGGGGTCGGACCTTTGACTCAAAATCATTTGTTACTCCTCCTCCCTCTCCCGTTTTGGCGATTCTTTCTGTTCCCCAGTTTATTTCATGATGTGCTCTGGTGGCTCGCAAGGCGTTGATTAATAGTATGTTTATATTGGGTGTCAGGGCCAGAGTAGTTTAGTTCCAATATCCCCCTTCTCTCTCTCTCTCTCTCTCTCTCTCTCTCTCTCTCTCACTCACTCACTCACTCACTCACTCACTCACTCACTCACTCACTCACTCACTCACTCACTCACTCACTCACTCACTCACTCACTGGTCCATTGGAGTAGTTGTGCATTTGTTTGTTTGTCTGTACATTTGTAGTAGTATGTTGTGTGTGCGTTTGTCTAAACCCGTGTTTTCCAACCTCGGGGTCGGCTGATATGCATATGGTGTTGCGGCAGATTCCTGACATATAAGCTATAGATACGTGATACGTTTTGGAGAAAAACAATATAGATATTAAAGGTCTATCAAAGGTCCTGTGTATACAATCTGACAGGATAATGATTTGTAGCCACAGGTGAACTACTAATAATCCCTTAGTGTGGTGTGATGTATGTTCGTTCACGTTTACTAGTACAGACAGAGGTTTCTTCAGACCAAAAATGGGGTCACAGGCCAAAAAAAAGAAAAATGACTCGTGCTTTATATACATGTGCATTTAGTTTGCCAGCAGTGTGGTGTGAGGAACTTATGGTATTTGTGTGTCAATGAAGATACATACTCACCTGGAGGGATATGGCCACACTCTTTTTTCTGTGTGGTTTGGGAATAACCGCTGTGCAAAGAAAATAGCGAACTTATACATTTTATTTAGGGCCGGGACTTTAACGCATTAATTAAGATTAATTAATTACACCATAATTGACGCATTTTAATCGCACTTATTTTTGCACCGCGGAACGTTTCTCACTGGATGAGTTTCAGGCGGACCGATTATACTGGAGCACCAACTAGCGTTCATGAGTTCAGACAACAACAAACCACAGTGAACATGAACGAAGTAGCTGATGAGACCGCTTTGGTTGGCCCCGTGGATGGGACATTTTGTTACAAAAAACGAACAGATGGAAGCGTCGATAAGAGCACGGTTGTGTGCAAGCTATGCAACAAGGAATTTGCATATCACCGCAGCACATCGAGCCTCAAGTATCACCTCAATGCAAAACATATAGGGTGGCCATTCGTCCGGCTTTAGGCCGGACTGTCTGGTTTTTCAATGCCCTGTCCGGCGTCCGGCGCAGCATCAAGCCGACGCGTATTTGTCCTCCTTTTTGAGACCCCCCCGCTGGTCATAGGTCCGCCCGCAGGTCATAGGTCCGCGGAGTGTTACTATTGCGCCCCCCCCACCCCCATCGGCCGGAGTGTTACAATCGCGCGCCCCCCACCCCCATCGGCCGTAGGTCCGCGGTGTGTTACTATTGCACGCACCCCCCCCCCCCCGCCGGTCGTAGGTCTGGGGTGTGTTATTATCGTGCGCACCCAACAAAGTCTGTTATGGCCTCTAATAGTCAGGGTTTCCAATGTTCTGAATGTACTTGAAAGTATTGTGTTTTACTTACAAAAACAAAGTATTATAGTTTATAGAAGGTCTACCTACCTATAGGGTACCTGAATTTCTGAAATGTACTATATTTCTAAATATGCTATTGCTACACTTAATGGAAAAAATTGCACTGGTCTGTTGGACAAAAATAAACAATATTTTTGTTGCTTAAGCTTATGTATTCAGTCATTATTCAATGGTATACTAAAAATCCATGTGAAAAAAATTACTTCTCACTGTTCTCAGGTCAAATATTTATATGCGATTAAAATGTGATTAATTTCGATTAATTAATTACAAAGCCTCTAATTAATTCGATTAATTTTTTTAATCGAGGCCCGGCCCTAATTTTATTTAAATTCAGCAAAGATGCAAATCAGTTCCTGTACCCGATCTGGGCCCTAACAAATATGTGATTGCAAATTGTACGTGAAACTTTAAGGAAAGTAAAAAATCATATCTGATCATTCTAGTGGACTTCAACATGTTTGCTAATGGTTGTGAATGTTGAAGGAGCCTTTCTCCTCTCTCCTCCATGTGGATCTAATGGCGGTGATGGGGGAACATGGACCTGCTTGTTCCAGTCTAGACTGACTGCACCTGTCCTGTCTGTCTGGTGGCTCTCACCCACAGAGCACCAATTAGACACTCATTAGTCCTGCTGCTCGGGTTCAAGACAGCCAATTAATTCCAAGACTGTGAAAATCACTTGTTGTCGGGAAGACCTTTACCAGACACGCCTTCGAAAAGTTGTTGTTTTGTTGCGAAAAACTACAGTAAAATAAAATAGACTAACTGATTAAGCCTTGTTTTTAGGAGTGAGATGGTAGTGGTTTTTGTCATTCAAACTGTTTTTTGTAAACATTTTCAAGGAATCAAGTAAAGAGTCAAACAGATGCGGGCTGCCAGACAGGTAATATTTGCAGACACGTTATCCTATACTAATCAGGGGCAGCGTTTGTTTATTTTTAAAAATATGAGCCTTTCACATGGAAATTAATCCATGTAATCCAGTTAGAAATGTTTTGAATGCTGACTGACTACTCGGATGCATGTCACAATATAATATTAATTCATGATAATGATCAGATAATGATTAATTAATTAATTAATGAACAGAGCAGAACATCTTATCACATCGCAATTACAAATTACACTGTCTTTCCACAAACCCAATACCTTCAAGACTCCAAGTAGCTCTTTTGCAAACAAAAGGTAGTTGAGCTTCAAGGATTTATGCCCATTCACTGAACCACTTTTTCAGTTCAGTTTCTGCCAGCAAGGGAGTGTAGGGAAGAGACTGAGAAAATGGCAGACTTGTCTAGAACGTAGATGAGTTGGGTCAAATGTTTAAAGCCAGTCCCTCAAACGTAGGCACCCCTCCTCCTGACGGGGTGACTTGGAGAATGCAGTATGGTCTCGCTTCCTCACTCTGTGAATTATTCAGCCCATTATGTGAACTCCTGAGGGTTTTAATTATATTGTCACGGGCACGGCCGTCTCATTAACATTTAATAGCTTTGACAGTTAACGGAAATCACTGTCGCTATTAACAGTCATAATATGACAATGACGCCCGTCCACGAGTATCAAATCCCAATTAGGGATTTGAAAATTGTCAAAATCCTCCCAATGCCCGATAAGGAGAGAACACCCTGTTTCCTCCGGCCGGCCACACATTTCCTCTGTGTCAGGGAAACTGGGACACCATGGCCCCTTCTCTCTGGATCCAACATGGGTTCTGTGATTCAAACTCAGTGTAGGTAAACTGCTAAATTACCACTGTTGTAGATCTGTCACTAACATCCAGAGCAGCATCATCATCATCTGCTGCCTGGAGAGTTACAGGGGAACATGAGGCCGCTCCAGACCCAGTCCTGTCCACTCTGGGCTGGACAGGAGAGTGGGGCAGGGGGGCGGGGGTGGTCGTAGGGAAGAGGAGGCGGGGGGGGGGGGGCTTGTTTCCTCATCCCTGGCAGCTGATCCCGCATGCAGGTGGTCGAGGCGGTCGCCAGGCAGATCAAAAAGTCAGAGCCCCTAGTGGACTTCCCTTTGAAATGGGAATGGAGGCCGGAATATCAGACGGAAAACATAAGCAAGCCCCGGTCCGCAGAACAGCTCCATATTTATGGAGAGGGGGGGGGGGGGGGGGGGGGGGGGGGGGGGCTGTCAGCAGCACAGGCCAACGGACGGAGCGATGGATGGATGGATGGATGGATCTCCAGAGGAGGGCCTCTGCTCTGCGGTCTGGACCCCGATTAAGAGCTCAGCCCCTGGGCTAGGCTGGGGAGGAACAGGCCAGCTCCACACGCATCTAGAGCACCAGGCTGAAGCAGCACACAGCCTGCAGGGTGACTTAGGACCCGCTTAGATTTGGACATATTTTAAGTGATGCTATGATCTTCGTTTTGAGGTTCAATTTGTATTAGTGTGATTGCAAAGCAAGCCATACTATTGTTTGATTTCTAATAATTTTTATTTAAAAAGATAATGAAACTGAAGGCCAATTGTAAAGCACCACATTTGGTGTGTGTATAACATATTATACACACAAAATAACAGATAGCTAATACAAAAAAGAGACTCTCACATTCAGTTTGAAATTCCGAAACTTTAAACAGAATTTTTAATGTTTTTGAATTAAAAATCGTTGCAGCCCTTGTCGAAAAACAAAGCCCAACTTGACGTAACAACCCCACCCCTACCCCCGCCCCTCCTTTCTCGGGTAACCGTAATGGCAACTAGGGTTTATTCACATCTTGTGTTGCCGTTACTGGCAGCACTACATCCAGTACCTCCACCACCACCACACTCCACTTCAGACACCCTGCGAGCGAATCTAAACTGTCTGCTCTGGAAGTGGTGTTTGGATGTGTTGAAAGGCGGCTCGCGGGCTCAGCGTGTTTGGTTTGTTTGTCCCATTAAAGTGGTGTTTTCAGACAATGTCAGCAGGGAGCAGATAAAAGACGACCGTCTGGAGTAGAAAGGCGTCTGAAGTCTCCAACATCTCCAAATTTAAACTCCCCTCCGCCTCATTGGCTGAGGAGATATCATCTTTTCTTTTATCTTTTTTTTTATTTCTTCCTCTCCTCCTCCTCCTCCTCCTCCTCCTCTTTTCCACGGATGTTTTGCTCTCTCCATCGCAGTCTCTATCGCTCTATCTCTGTCTCTCCCTTTCTCTTTCTCTCACTCTATCCCTTTCTTTCTCAAGCTATATTTGTCTCCACTCTGTCTGTCTGTCTTTCTGTCACTCTATCTCTGTCTGTCCTCACTCTATTATTATTATTATTAGTAGTAGTAGTAGTATTATTAGTATTATTATTATTAGGCAAGATATTGCTTACCTTATTCCTCCCTGTCCTCCTCTATGTCTGCTTTTCTGTCTCAGTTTCACTCACTTTATCACTGAGATATATTTTTCTCTATCCCTTCTTACTCTCTCATATCGCCCTCTCGCTCTCTCGCTTTGTCTCTCTCGTTCTCTCTTCATCCCTCTGTTTCTGTGTGTGGTTCCGTGGTCTGGGAGTATTAACCACGGTGATATGTAGGTCGTATAATGAATGCTGTTTTGGCCCTGGCTGTGGGCGTAGCTAGACACGTTCCTGGGGGGCCCTCCTTCACGTCTTGTTGTGAAGTGGAATACAAAGATTAGAGTTTCTTAAATTGAAGCCAAAAAACGGGACAAATTAGAGATAAGTCTTCCACCTCCTCCAACCTCTCTTCCCACCTCCCAGTATGAAGACGGCTGGGTGTTGAAGAACCTGAGGTGAATAAACATGTTCATCAAGAGATATGGCTGGAGTTGTGGAATACAGTTTATAGCTTTTTGTTGTATGTATGTTTGAGTGTGTGTGTGTGTGTGTGTGGTAACAATGACAGTTTTCTCCTCATCCTCATTACTCTCTTTCTCTCTCTCTGTTTTTCTAAATCTATCTCTCTCGCCCATTAGAGAGTGCTGATGGGACGTTTTAGTGCAGAAAGACGTTGCGTTGCTGGGTGCTGTAGGTTGCTGGGTGTGTTGACATGCTGGTCTCTAGAAGGATGCCGTTTGTGTGTGGAGAAGCGGCTCTTCCCTCTCCTCTTCACACACCTCTTCTCCTACACACCTCTTTTCTCCTGTACCTTCCTCTACCATACAAACCTATGCAAATCTCAGCCTCACATTCAAATCTCACATTCAATTTTTTCTAATTTCCTTTAGTTCTTTCATTAGTTATTTTACTCTTAAAATATAGTCATTTAGCTTTTATCCAAAGCGACTTACAGCGATTATTTTTAAATAAAAGTCAGGAGCAGGTAGGGGTTAGGGGCATCCAGCTCAAGGATGTCCACAGGTAGACTGAGGTCATTGGAGTTTGAACCCAGAACATTTAGGCTGAGAGTTGAACACCCTAACCAGACTACTTTATATATATATATATATATATATATATATATATATATATATATATATATATATATATATATATATATATATATTGGACACTTTATGGACATAAATAGAATATAGAATAAAAGAGCAGGAGGGAGACAGAAACATAGTGATTAGATGGCAGTTCGTCTGCTTCCCGTTGGTTTCTGTTGATAGATTAGGAGCTGTTGCAACAGCCTGGACATTCAGTTCAGGGAGGAGGAGAAGAGGAGCAGAAGGCCAAATATGACTTGTTGTAATCAAAGCGTGGTGAGCGAGAAAAAAAAACAACCACCAAAAAACAAACCAAATCATCACAACCATCCACCAAATAAAAAGAGGCTAGTCTGTAGCGTGGATGTCCGATGTCCGATCTTAACGTCTGTAGGGTCGGCCAATGGATGGCCTTGTTGACCTCCTAGCACCGACAGGAAGTGATGGTGTTCTTGACCCCTGTGGGTACATCATAGCTCAGACAGGTCCCTTTCTTCCCCCCCCCCATGTTTGACGGGGCTCACTCCAGATCAGTGGGGCCCCAGTCCCCTTGAAGTGGCTCCAGGTGTCACTCCAAGGCCGGCCATCGACGTTTGATCCGCCCCCGCCCTCCTGTCAGAGCCACGGAGCAATCTGATTGGTCCGCCAGACAGAGCGGGAAGAAACATGGCCACTGTCTTAAAACTTCCACCGTCACCACCGCCATTCCGCCCCTAGTGATGCTGAGAGTGGGGGGAAGAGAGAGAGAAAGAGGAATGGGAAGAGATGAGGGGGAGGGAGAGAGAGAGAGAGATGGTGGAGGGGGAGAGATGGGGGGGGATGGGGGGGGGGGGGTGTGAAGGGAGGGAGAGAGAAAAGAGGGAGAGAATGGTAGAGAAGAAAGGGATATATATATAAGGAAAAGGAAGAGATGGATGGAGAACGATAGAGAAGAGAGAGCGGTGCAGGAACTGACTTTGATTGTGACAGTTTGAAGGTATAGATGGAAAGGGACAGGTCCTCTTATTCGGGGGGGGGGGTAGAGGGGAGTATGAAGGAAGGTGGGATGGGGGGGTGGTGTTAGAGGTTAAATGGACAGTGTATTTCTCTACTGTGAAGCTGCGTGTCCTCCGTGTGAAGTGGAGCTGATCCCTGGAGGTGTTTGATGTGAACTCAAACGGATGTGCTCAGTACAGTAAACTGTACTGTAGCTGACTCCTCTCATCTTCTGCTTTTTCTCTCCTTTCCCTCTCTTCTCTCTCTCCTTTTCCTCCCTCTTTTTCTCCTCTCTATCTCTTTCTCTCTTTACTCCTCTCTCTCTCTTTCTCGCTCTCTCTCGCTCTGGCTCTCTCTCTCTCTCTTCTGTCTCTCCTGTACATACTCAAACACACCTCCATCCATGTTGGCTTACTGAAGTACCGATGGCGTCTCCTTGCCGGTGTCCATCAACACCAAACACAAATCACTGTTCATCATTTGTATTGAATACGTATGGATGTCCCCCTCCTCCACACCAGTGCCTGTGCTGCCAGAGGAACCCTGTGTTTTGTCTGAGCAGAACCAAGAACGCACAATATCATGGCAATATCAATATCAAGCTGGGCTTCCTCTCTCAATACCATAACCAGCCTTAGAAGACACAAGTCAAAATAAACAAAGCACACAGTGTGAAGATGAAACCCCAGCTTGTGCGTGTGTGCTCTGATCACAGTGTGTTCTAGAGAGGAACTTCCTTCTCCAACATCTTCAGACAACCGTCCAATGAGGAAGAGGAGGAGGGGGGGGGGGGGTTGTGTGAGGGTGTACGGGTGTCGCGTGCATCACTGGAATAAGAAGAGTAAAGAAAGACAAAGATGAAAAAATGTGTGTGCGTGAGTGTGAGTGTGCGTGTGCGCGCGCACGTAGGGATAACTTATTCTGCGCAGGGCCATTCATCCAGGGGTTGAGCACAGGCCTCCGTCAAGACAGAAAATAATGAGACAACAGCATCTCTATCGCTCTCTCTCTCTTTTTCTCTCCCTCTTCCACTCTCTCTCACTTTATATTTCTCCCTCTTTCTCACTCTTTGTCCCTGTGTTCAATGTTTGTCTCTCCCTTTCTGTGGTTCTCTCTCTCTCTCTCCCCCTGCCCTCCTTGTCAAGACAATGTCAATAGATAATCAGGGGTCTTCTTCAGGACGCTTTGAAGCAATTAGAACCTCTCACGTTGTTTACCCCCCCCCCCCCCCCCCCCCCCCCCCCCCAGCCCGGCCTTCCCAGCATGCCACGGTGTGTCACAGTGGCGGCCCCACTGTGGAACAGCTGGCCAGAGGAATGCTGCCCCCACCACACACACACATACACACACACACACACACACACAACCACACACACAACCACACACCGCAACAGTGATGGCTGCCAGCCTTTGTTTGGAGGAGAAGAGGGGGCTAATTTGTTTCCTGTATTTCTATGGCGGTGGTATGCAGGGTTGTGTGCATGGTTATGTGTGCGTGCTTGCCGTGCTAGTCTGGCCGCACGCCATACATAGTGCGCTGCTCGGCGCCGTGACACCACAGCGCCACACCAAGTTATTGCCTACGCCGGCCAAATGTTCAGCATCCACTAGGGGCGAGACGAGACGGACCATTCCAAACCCTTACCCCCCCTTTATGACTACCATACCCTTTATTACAGAACACACTGAGGAAGATTGCAATTTCACAAAGTAGTACAGTTTGTAGCAGAACTTCTAACAGTGATAATCATGCAATTACTACTACTACTATTTGTTTCCATTAATAAGATATATCATGAACAAGAGTATCTATCCATCAACAATTTAAATTCAAACTTAGCCAGGTGGTTCAGGCCTGGTAAGCTAAGCGGGAGTAAAATGTCAGTGTACATTAGATATGGATATTATCTAGTCATGGATAATTGGTTAGTTTTACTCAAGAGCTTGGCCATATTGACAAAATAAACAAGCCTCATATTAATGCTCTGGAACTGCTGTGCTTCTACACGGAGGTGGTGATTAAGGAGGAGCAGAAGTGGTTAGGTCTGTCTTGTATTCTCCCTCCTCCTTCCTTTCTCTCTCTCTCTCTCTCTCTCTCTCTCTCTCTTGTCCTCCAGGCTGTAGTGGAGAGTCAAGGGCGGCCATGTTGTTTCTGTGGATGACAGAGAAGACACCCTTCATCACAATGTGGCAAAACAATAAACACAAAGAAGGAGGCTTTTATTTTCTCAAAGGAAGTAAAGAGGTGGTAAGCCAAGGCTGCTGTGGGCAGTGGGTTTCGAGAGGGTCTGCTGACAAACTACTTCACAACGGGTTACACGCCCTTATTTCTGTGAAAGGCTGCTAACCTTGAGTGAATTTTATATTGAATTCTTCATTCAGGAGATGGGAAGCCAAACTGGACAAAGCCTTAACTCCCTAAACCCTTTTCTAGGTTTTGTTTTCGGCATGGCTGTGTTTCTAAAATGGGTGTAAAACATACAAGTAGAGCACAATGGTTTGAACAAGTGCTGGAGAAGACCAAACAATGATTTGAGAAGATCTTATTCACTCACCTCTCTGTGCAAATCTGCTTTTACCAAAAGCTTGTCTCTCCCTTTTTTGTTCAATGAAATACCTCAGCGTAGTACGTTGCTGTGTGAAAGTGCTTTTTTTTTCACGTTAGAAATGGTCTCGCAATAGAAAATAGAAAAATAAGAAAGTTATATTTAATAGCATAATTAACCACATAACATGCTTCTAAAAATCATCATACGAATATAATCTATCTAAAAATGTGCATACACAATCTCTCGAAAGATCTGCTCCGTTGCTGTACTTCTCCCCGATATGAAGTTCAAGATTATTGTGTTTCTTCTCATCGTTGTTGATATGGGATGTCCCCGCTGGGAACGTTATTTCTTAGCTTGACCTTCTCGGCTGTGAGGTCACCAGGATGCAGTGTCTAGCAAAGCACTTCCCTGAAGCTAAAGTGCACAACATTGTCCACCATTCCATGCTGCTGTGGTTTCCAAAAGAAAACAAGTCTGTTATGTTACCGTATGGTTAAACCATTCTTGCAATTGGAGGTTCAATTACAAAACACCTTACTTCACTCCAAATCTAAACAGTTAATATATGGCAACCATTTTGACCACCAATTAAAAAATGGAATGGGTAGAGCGCTGCCAGCAACTTATAAAAGATGTCGGGGCTCTGTGTCTAACCTTTCCCATGGTTTGGATTAGCAGCGGTAGCTAACAAGGTCTTTGTGTCAACCGCTAGCCAACACAGCCTTTGTGTCTAGACAGCATCATCATTGACATAACTGCACTAACATTAGCACATTAGCCGCCAAATGACTTTGGTATGTCTACCGAAAAACGCATCTTTTATACTT
Organism: Merluccius polli; assembly: GCA_030340625.1. Lineage (NCBI taxonomy): Eukaryota > Metazoa > Chordata > Actinopteri > Gadiformes > Merlucciidae > Merluccius > Merluccius polli. Next base: position 69,092 of record JAOPHQ010004005.1, read on the forward strand.
TAACTGAGACCGGTTAAGAGACAGCAGATTGCGTTGCAGGACGGAGTTCATGGAAACACAGTTTTTCTTTGTCTGGCGGTGTCGCCGCTGGGTCAGAACACCGGTCAGGACTTGTTTGTCACTCCGTGGTTTCCTAGACGGTTTTCTAACAGCGTTGCATGCCAGCATTGCATGCGTCGGTCGGATATCGGACCATAATGATTGTGATTGATAACTATTTAGTGATGTTGGGGGAAAAAGGTCCTTTTCATAGCGGCTTAGTGGCTGCCAGAAGCCATAAGCACAAGGCAGGCTTGTGCCACAAAAGCCTGCCTGACCCTGATCAATGGGAGCATAAAACCTCTCTGGGAAGGCCCGAAGTCGTCCACTTTTAGCACCGGGATCATTGGAAGTCCACTAAATGTCGGATAATTAGATGGTATTCAATTCAATCTATAAACGGTCCAGCGGGCCAATATCACTGTCCACTTCCCTCATTCGCAGACCAATCAGAGGCCAGTACGGTTTGAGTGGAACCAAACCTATGGCCTAGCCAGTGTTGACTGTATCAGCTAAACAGACGTGCAGCATGTACCTTTTTATGTTGATGTTGATCCCTCTCTGTTGCCTGTGAGTGGAGGGCCTGCTCCATAACACCCCAGCTGAGAGAGTAGTCCCTGGTGGGAAGCTGTCTGTGTGAACCCAGGTCCCGGCCTGCCTCCCTGGGCAGGGTGCCGGGCCACGCTGGGCCTGTAATGACAGGTTCCGTACGGCCCGTGGCCCACTGGGCTGTTTGTTTGGAGAGGCAGCGCTCAGCGGCGGAGAGGCCGCCCAGCTGGCAGCAGCCGGCGCTGGCCCTTTGGCCCCGGTGTCTGGAGCTTGTTTGGCCCCAAGCAGCCTGGCAGACTGGCACGATGAAGGAGGGGGTGGGGGGTCTGTTGAGAGAGAAGCAGGACTTGGCAGAGCACCCTAGTGCGAGGCCAGGCCGGCTGCCAATTGAGATGAGACTCCTCTGCTCTCCGTGCCCCTCTCCTGTCTCCGTGGCGACGTAGCGCTGAGTTTGCACCCTGAGGGTCAACATCACCTGGTCGCGACCTGTCTTAGCACAGACCCCCTCACGCTGTGTGGTGGCTCGTATCCCCACCGAGGAACGTTTTTATCTCCCTCTCGCTTTTCTGAGTCATTAACTGTTAATGGTCAAGACCTCACTCTCCCCTAACTTTTCCTTATTAATAACTTAGTCTGAACCCAAGCATACTTTATGCAGTAGTTCAGTGAAGAACCTTGCACATGCTTTTCTCTTCAGTCTGTTCAATAACAACTTTTCTGTTTTTTTAATTGAATGATGATCGCAAAAGTTTGTGACTTGAAGTCACACATAATCTTCCTAAAACTTAATGTAAGTATGTGAATATTCACTATCAACTCAATCCCTCAACTTAGTTCCTCAGTGTCACTGTGTGTAGCTATAAATTATGTTCCAACACTGTTTCATACTTCATACATTCTATACCAAACTAGAAATTTCTGAAGAACTATGTGAATTTCTGAAGAAATTCACATAGTTCTTCAGAAATTTCTAGTTTGGTATAGAATGTATGCATTAGCCAACTCGTCTTAATTTTTTGCGAGCATGCTAACATGCTAATGCTAGCAGGGCTATAAACTAGCACACTAAGTTTCCCTGGGCCAATCTGAAGCGGACTTGTGATTGATTGAATGATATTGGCTCATATTTATTTGCACATAACTCGGCCATAACATTTTTTTGGAGACAAATATATATTTTTAAATAATGCATTTACAGAGCTTTTAGAAAGGTGTGGAAAAAAGTATTGCTTTTCCGAAAAAAATGTTATGATTTTGAATCATTTTAAAAATGTTGCAGAGTCCAAATTAAATGTTTTGTTAATCTCTGTTTAAGATGTCTGACATTTGGTTCCCGCTTCTAACAAGGCTTGTGAGCCAATAGTTTAACGACCTTGGTATCACATGGTATCTCTGTGTCATCAGCGATCAAGGTTGCCAGTTAGTGTGGAACAATGGCTGAGCTTGATGGTAATGTTAAATGAAACATGAAACACTACTGCACAAAGTTACCTAAATACAAGGCCCAGACCAAGTTTCAGACATTTTCGTCAAACGGGGCAGGGGGCGTTTAGGTTTGACCATGAATTATAGCGCCCCCTATTGTCAAAATGGTACCAAACTTTTTGGAGACCTGCTTACTTCTTGTTTGCATTTGTGTGCCAAATTTGACAACTCCCAGATGTTCATGTTTGGAGTGCTTGATTTTAGTGTTTTTGCCCCATTCACTTTCCATATTAAATATCAATATTATAAAAGTATACAATGTTTACACTATAAAAATAGATACGCACTGCACTGATATGCCTGACTTTTTCGTATTGGTTTGGTGTTAATCCCTCAAAAACTGTAGGAGGAGATAGTTATGGAAAATGAAGCAGAGAAATAATAAAAACTAAAAGAAACATGAGCACAATAGTGTGGCTTGCTTGCAAGCACACTAGCAAGCAACTTGACCATGAAAATCTATCAAAGATGCCAACTTCCCAACACACTACGGCACCTGGCAGCTGTCTATCTGAGTGTTCGCCGGGTTACTGTGTGGAGCCAGGTCACGGTGTGGAGCAGGGAGCTCCATCCAGTCTCACCCTTGCATGTAGCCCCCGCCCCCCACCGGCGCCAGGGGGAACAAGACTAAGACGACGACAGGAAGTTGTGAGGATGCTTGTGTCTCAGCCTCGCATCCCAGTGTCACTTTCCCAGCGTGTCGGAGTAGCCCTCCCCCCCACACACTACCACCACCCTTCAGTATACTCAGTCGACCTGAACACTGCAGAGTATCACACACACATGTGAAGCGCCAAGCAGCTCTGCTCACGTAAAAAAAACCCACCTAGTTCTGTGTAGCTAATCGCACAGGTCCTCCCAGGCCCTGGCTCATACTAACACCTTTGTCTGCTCTCCGGGTCGCCTCCAGACTGCTGGTCAGAGGGAGAAAGTTGTGTTTCATACAAGATGGGACTACATTTAGAAAGCTTCCCCGTTGCCATGACATTACTAAGATCGTCTCTATTTACTGGAGTAATAAGGTGACGTTGCCATGTCGTTACTAAGATCGTCTCTATTTACTGGAGTAATAAGGTAACGTCTGCATTCCATATGAATCTCATGGTAACTGACATTAGGCATTAGTAAGACCCAGGCATTAGTCAGACCCATATATTTCTCTGGTCATTTGCCATTTGTTTACAGGCACAAAAAGTAGTGCAAGCTAAAAGTTGTACTTTTGAGACAGAATTACCCCAAAATATGAATTAACACCCTTATATTTTAATTGATTCGCAAGTGGCCATGGTATAAGCAGGATAATCCACTCCGAGGTGTGCATGAATCGAAAAATAATGCACTTCACGGAGGTGAAGTTATTAGCCCCTGCATTAGTTTTCGATACATGCACACCTTGTTGTGGATTATCCCTTACATATTCTCTTTCGTCTTGTGTCATGTTCAGGGACAGGATAATGTAATGGTAAGGGTGTTGGACTACAAGCCAAATGGTTCTGTGTGCAATCCCTGGTGGGGATTCTAATGACTTGTGACATCTGAATTCACTGTAAGGCACATAAGATAAAAGTGTCCACTCAATGACTAAACAGTAAATGGTGACTAAATATTGTATAGTAAAGTCTTATATCTTTCAATCCATTGACCATTTCATGAATACCCTTAGCGCAGCCTCGGCCAGTCAACTTAATTGTACACAACATGAAAACCATTGGGTTTGCATTCCCGCTTCCACAATGTTTCAGTGTATTATCAGGCCATGAAGAGTGCCATTGTAGCCCAGTGGATGGGTCTTCCTCTGCTCTGGACGAACAAAGACCGCTATGAGGTCCCCCAGCCTAGACCAGGACTATCGGAGCAATCCGGGCCCAAAGTGCTCCACAACTGGCCTGTGTGGAATAATGGTGTCAGCGGTAGAATGGTCTGAACATGTCTCTGAAAGAGGCTAATGATAATGTGTGGCTGTGTTTGCTCCGCAGGTCTGAAACTCCTCGGCCTCTCCTTTTGTTTTCCATGTGTCTCTGTGTGTCTATATATGCGTGCGTGTGTTCCCACAGAGTGTGCAAGTCATGTGTTCTGCACTCTTGAGGTGGTGGAAAGTATTCCCTTAGCCTCAAACTTTATAGTGTCAAAAAGGTCAACCGCCAAACCGCTGTATTTGGCCTTAAGACACGGGAGCTGTGGGAGGCGACTTGGAAGTGATGGATCAGGTTCTCTCTCTCTCTCTCTCTCTCTCTCTCTCTCTCTCTCTCTCTCTCTCTCTCTCTCTCTCTCTCTCTCTCTCTCTCTCACTCACTCTCTCTCCACAACTTCTCAGGGAATTCTTCTCCTTTTCTACAAATGTAGTTGTTTCCATTTAGCACCCGCTGAACAAGGTGAAATTAATCGGTAACGACGAATAATTAAACAAGCAGCACTCTGTATCTAAATATTGATTTCTAACAGTTATAATAGGTTTTAGGGTGTACTTTGACCTCATGTGTCGTTCCATTATGTGATTTTTTTTTCAGCAGCTCTCCATGTAGGCGATGCTCTTATAAACCCGGCCATACCGCCCGGTATTATCGACTGTCCTTTAAAGTGCCGACCCCGGTGGGCTGCGCAGCTTCCTGTTCCTGTCCTGCTGGATAAAATGATTTTCCTCTGCTCTCCAGTCAGAATATTGCCTCCCCCCAACCCCCCTAAACACCCAGCCCTCCACCCACCCCTCGCTCTCCTAACGGTAAAAGTTAAGATCCACTACCGGATCAATGGCGGCCTCCCTTTGATGTGCAGGGACGCATTACGAGCGCTGGTTTCTAATTGGAGCAGAGGGCCGAGGGGATCGATGGGGGATGTAATTGGCTGACACAGAGATGGGTGGGGTAGGCTTTATCACCATTAATATTTAGACATGATGTGGGAGGACCCCGGCACAGGTTAAAATGCGCCACGGTCGAGTGAGGCTTTGATCTCCGCTGATAAGCTGATCGATTCTGGGGGTTTGATGGGATGAGAGAGAGGTAGAGAGAGAAAAAGAGGGAGAGAGGTTGCAGAAGTCCTGTGAGCCGGACCATCTAATGAAGGAGGTCTGCCTAGCAGTGGTTGATCCAGGGTTTCTCGGAAAAGGCTCCCTCCTACTGGGCTGGAAAGGTCACCATCTTTCCTACCGTAAAACCGTAGCAGTTGAATATTTCTACTGGAATGTGGTGTCATAAAGTTAGTGAAAACAAAATAATCCAGTAGGAGTTTGGATATGACCTGGGACCCAGACAGGGGACTTTATTCTGTCTTGAGGTCCTTGCACCTGTTCCTGCCTGTAAATGAGAGAGGAACGCCTTTTTTGGAGCCGTTACAAGACAATCAGTGATCAAGTTCACTTACCTTCATGACCCCTAAGGTGTGTGTGTGTGTGTGTGTGTGTGTGTGTGTGTGTGTGTGTGTGTGTGTGTGTGTGTGTGTGTGTGTGTGTGTGTGTGTGTGTGTGTGTGTGTGTGTGTGCGTGTGTGGTGAGAGCTGGGAGGTCGGATTTGGATTCAGCCTTGACTAGGAGGAGGTAACTCTTTTTGTTCCGGGTCCATTGTATTCACCGGGAACCGTAATTGAATCCGTCGGGGGAGGAGCTGTTTCGGGCCTCATCATGCGGCCTGGGGTCGCCAACCGACGTTCCCCTCTGTCATCCAACCCTGGGGAACACAGGACAGGGGGTTACCAGCGCCTGTCAGGGTGGAAACCTACCCTGGCAGCGACACCCAGAGGGTTGGGGACTACCTGGAAGAGGCTAGCAGAGACATCCGGAGACTGGGTGGGATGTGTTGCGTTGGCTGCAGCTGTCACTCCTGTTGTGTGGCTGCTGGTTCCCCAAGGACTGATAGCTTAAATCATTGTACTTAGAGGGACAAAGTCAGGTAAAAGGTAGCAGAACGACGGACGTGTCAGGTTCCCTGGTTCAGGTGGGACAAAGAGTGGACCCTCCACCCCCGACACCACCATCTTTCCCAGATCACCGGGGACAGGGAAACCTGACGATATCGGAGGGGGTAGGCTGCAGTGTCAAACAAGGACATTAGCCTTAATCTACAAAAGCTTTTCAATGGAGTTACACTTTTTGTTTCCACTGATAGTAAATCTCAAAGACGGAAATGATAGTCCATCAAGCCCTTGCTGCTGTATCATGATATTCAGTACTCCTCCATTGCTTAAACCTGCACTGTAACTTTTTTCTTTTTTTGTTCAAAGTTATTTGTAACTGCAGTGTTCGCTATTGTTCAAAATGTTGTGTATCGAGGAAGGAACCCATCCACCCACAACTTAATCAGCCCAGGGATTTCTCTCTAAATCAATTTGGTCCATGGAGAAAAATCTCTAATTTTGAAAGGAAATGAGGAGGCTGCAGTAAAAAGCAAGTACGTCTTACATCAGTACATCTGTCAACCAACATCTCTCTTCATTAACTTCCCTCGTGTATGTTAAAAAACATAAGAAACGTGCACTCTAAGCATATAAATGTTTTCTTCCCCAGTTATTACTGTTCTTATCCTGGTTATTTTATTGCGAGTACAAATAACAACATATCCCCTTCTGCTCTTCATATCCATTTACACCAAACAAAAGAACTACAATACAGGTGAACTACATTACAAGGTGAACTACAATACCGGTGATCCAGATTACAGTTAGGTTTTTCCCAGGTAAACTCCAATTTCCTGGGCTAGCTGACTTGTTCTCAACCTCTACCATATCCAGATATACATCTATGTTGGCATTTCCTCTTCAAACTAATAACTTTGCATCTATAATGCAGATTGTGTCCATTCATTTTCCAATCTCTTGTTTACAGTTTACTTGTGTGCCTTGGTGACTTGTAACTCCCTAGCAGTAAATCACACAGGGGTTCTCCCTATTGTGAAGCAAAACCCTCGACGACGCACAATTAACACTCTGTTATGCAACAATAGGCTGCTACACTGGTTTCAGCATAGAGACAAACATCTTATTATCCATTCCTTTTGTGCGTTCGTCTCTTTGTGTGTTGTCGCGTTGGGGAAACATTGGCAGGCAAAGAACATTGGACTATTGCTTAACCGTGAATACAAAATGGAGTCTGAAAACTCCTATAGGATGACATAAGATCTGGAAGGAACAAACCAACATTTGCTGATACTTCATTTTTTTGGTATTTATGGGATAGTTTAGCATGTTGGCTTCCCTGTCTTTGGTTGTTGAAAGCTATGATTCCTTACTGCCGGGACGACAAAACGCAGAAATCTTCTGTATTTTGTGCAGAAGTATCTTCAGTTTAGTGAGTGTTTTCCTTCGGTGCGGTAAAGTGTGGTGATGACTCCCATGCTAAAGAAGGTCAACTTGGGTTCAGCTGTTAAGTTTGAAAAAAATCTTTCAACTGATATAGCTGATTATGGAGTGTCACTGGATACTTCTCCATCTCCGTCTCCATTCATCATATAACAATAGTTAACATAACATGAGTCAACATAATGTTGGTTTAGTTTACTCTGCTCTCTCTGAACTTGCTTGTGTTGACAGGGAAGTGTTGTTTTGAGTATGTGCTACTGCATAGAGACAGACACAATTCTGTAATGTATTTTTCTGTGTATTTCAGTGTGTTCACGTCTATATGTATATATTGTTGTCTGTGCGTGTGCATGCATGCATGTGTTCCTGTGTGCATGTGCGTGAGCATGCATGTGTGCATTTTTATGCTTGTATGTATATATTTGCATCCGCGGGTGCATGTTTGCGCATGCACGTCTTCCTTGCTTGGAACATGAACAGCAGCAGATGAAGGAGCGCCTTTCTGTTCTCCATCTGTCGGCTGGTTCTAATTGTTCCCGGGCCCGAGATCTCCGAGCTGGGAAGAAAGCATCGTGACGCACCGCCCTCTGTCCTGGAGCGGCTTTCTCCTCTATGCTAAAAAGATCATCCCCACGTTTAAAAGACACTTGGCTCCCTTCCCTGCTAATGAATATCGTTTACTTCTTCTAACGAGGATTAATTACCCCCCCCTCCTCTCTCTCTCTCTGTCTGTCTGTCTCTCGCTATCTCTTGCTCGCTACTCCCACAGGGAAGCTCGTTGCAATTAGCCAGTAGAAGATGGCTGCTAATATCTGCAGGGTTTTGACGACATCTAGGAGCTGGAGCATATGTTCCTGTGACACAGGAACAGTGACGACCTTGCAATTAATTCCATCGCTGGAGAGAGAGAGATAGTTGGACTGGGCGAGCAAGGTAGGGAGAGATGGAGTTGAGGGACACAGAGAGATGGACAGGGCGAGCAAGGTAGAGATGGATGGAGTAAGGGAGAACGAGAGAGAGAGAGAGATGGACCGAGGGAGGGAGATGGACTGGGAGAGTGAGGTTGGGAGAGATGGACAGGGAGGGAGAGAGAGAGATCGACAGGGCAAGTGAAGCAGTAGGGAGAGATGGAGTAGAGAGAGAGAGAGAGAGAGCAAGAGACATTGGGATTATTGGGTTTGTGGAGCTCCTTGTCCTCGATGCCCACTGGGTTATTGTTGGATGTGGTCGCCGGACATTCCTGTTGTCAGAGAGAGAGAGAGAGAGAGAGAGAGACTATAGGGATTAGGCCTCCCTGCATTGCAACATAGGGCCAGGAAAAAACAAACAGAGGCCTCAAATTAGATTTCCCAAAACATTGCGTTCCCTCTCATTTTACACGCCACCACTGCCCGCAGACCAGAATAGACGAAGCCGCGAAGTCCACGCTCCCAACGCCACAGTCAAGCCCCCCCCACCCCCCACCCTACCCCCTCCTCTGTGGAAATCATGGGGGCTACACCGCCCGCCACCCTGGCTGGGTCCTCCCCATTTCACAACAGCGTCCAAGCTAGTCTCCGTCGCTGATAGACAGTCAGTCACACCACAACCACAAAAGAAGTCATTTTTTTGTATCACTCCCCAGCCTCCAAACCTGACTCTAAACATCTCTCTCTCTCTCTCTCTCTCTCTCTCTCTCTCTCTCTCTCTCACTCTCTCTCACTCTCTCTGTCACACACACACCATCTATCTTGCTATCTCTCTCTCTTGCTTACAATGGGATCCTCACTCAACCTAAGGGGGTGGGGGATGCTGGCGGCAGAGGAGGTGGTGAGGAGAGGAGGAGCAAGAGGATGGAGGGGGTGAGGAGAAGGAGAGTAGGGGTAGAGGAGGAGAGGAGACTACAGTGCTAAAAGAGATGGGAGAAAAGGCGAGGAGAGGAGGGGTCAGGAGTAAAGGGAGGTAGAGCGGATAAAGGAGAGGAGAGTGAGGAAGGTAGAGGAGAAAGAGGAGGAGGGTGAAGCGGTGAGGGAGGTAGAGGAGTAGGAGGGTAGAGAGGAGAATGGAGGGTAGAGAGGAGAAAGGAGGGTTATTTTGCTTGACAGCGAGGCTGTTTGAGGTCTGGGACCCCCTCCTGAGGAGTCAGCACTTTGATATCAGGGCTCTTAAAACACTCTTCTTTTATTTATTTTATTCTTAAAAGGGCTCAACCTCTGAAGGGAGAAATGTTCAAGAAACCATGGAATGAAAACAGACAATTTTACCTTGTTATCTCATATTATTCTCCTGTTGAGAGAAGTCAGTGCCAAGTAATAAAGATAAAGACAAGATAAAATCGTTATTTTAAATCCAAATATCCTCAACCTAACTTCCTCTGTAGCTAGATATGAAACCAACCAATCACACGACATGTTTCACATGGCTGGCTGGCGTGTCACTCTGCATGAGCCAATCAGATCAGGTGTCATCACGGATCCTCATTTCTAATGTACAAAACACACACGCACACACACATCTCTCTCTTTCTGACTCTACCTCTCCCTACCTTACTCTCTCCCTTACACTGACTCTCTCATTTCCTGTCTCCTTACCTCCCTGTCTGTCTCTCTGTCTCTCTCTCTCTCCCTCTCCCTCCTTTCATCCACCCCCCTCTCTCTGTCAGCAGGATAATCAGGTTCTAGGAAGAGTGAGTGTGAAGGATTTTGGCTCAAGTTGGTTTCATCATTTCCTGCTGGCAGAAGTTTCTGTAGCGCAAGCCCAGGGCTCTCACCCACTCTCCTCCTCTCTTCTCCATCCCTTTCTCACACTCTCTCTCTCTGTCTGTCTGTCTCTCCCCCTCTGTGTCTCTCTCGCTCCCTCGACCTTGTTTAGCTGAACTCTGTTGGGGCAGGCCGTGGTTCTCTCCTTTGATTGGTCCATTACATCGTGATGTTGTCCTCTGATCCCCTCCATTTTGAACCACACTAGTATCAGTACTTACTGTTGACACCTTACATGCTTTACTATGGAGTCAAAACAAGGCCAAAAAGCATTGTAACGTAAGTGAAGTGTTGTAAACGTAAGTTAAGTATTGTCAACAAATAATATAGAAAATTGAACATTGAAATAATTGTTTTGATGTTTGCAAGAAAATTCTCTTTTTTTTTGCACAATACTTTTTTTTTACAAAACCTTTTTGCGTTTACAAAACTTTTTTGCAATCCGTATTTTCCCTTTGCGTTTCACTTTGTGGCCTCTTTTTGACGTGGGGGTGGGGTTAGCAGTGTGAGCGTGTCCAGAGAGGCAGGGTTTTGGATGCCAACTGCCATGTAGTCTGGCTTACCGGATGTAGGTTGTTGGTATAAGCCCGCCCAAGCCTGCCATTGGGCGACTGAAATAGTCGCTCAATGGCAGGCTCTGGCCAGGCTTACCTAATACTCCTCCGCCTTCTGCATGTTACAATTTTTAAAGTCCCCCTCACTACGTGAAACAACAGCAACCTCCGAGCTAGCAACCTAAATGAAAATGGCAAATTTTGATGAAGATTGCCAGGGCTTGCCCCCTGCAAATGTTCCACCAAAATAAGTTCCCCCCCTACACTATTTTGCAAGGGCGCCGTTGCTGCATCCTGGGCTTAGCGCCACCCAAGACAATTGTGATTGGTTAAAGAAATATAAACAAGACGGCGTGTGTTTTTTTCCTATACCAGAATGATAGTGAGTAGAGCCAGACTTTTCTCCAGCGCTGGCACAGTGCTAAAACTAAGTGGAGATAGGTCTGGCTATCCGAGGCTAACTGCCATGAAAAAAAACAGAAGAAGAAGGATGAGCACACGACGTAACGGAGCTTTTCGAGTTTTCAGGTTTCCGAGTTTTCTAGTATATGTATTTACGGTACGACTCGACCCAAATATATGTATCAGGTTTACCACAGACCACTACTACCGCGATCATGAATATGAGATAAGACTATTGATCAAATAAGAATATTGATCAAATTGCACATGGCATAACATCATGGTGGATCAGAGCAGTGGTGGTTTGATGCCCAATGCTTCCATTGCAGGAACTTGTACATGTGTACAGTAATATGTAGAGTTATTAAGTTAGTTCACTAACTAGCGGTATAGATAAAGAATCAACTGTCCACAAGGATTTTTTTTTTTATTATGAAAACGCAGGTCTCTAATGACCAAATAATTAGGAAAAGTCACGGAAGGACAAGACTGTTGCATTAATGATGATTGAGAAATATACGTTTGAAATCTCAATGTAGATTGCTGTTGGCCTTTCTAGTGTTAACAAGTGAAAGGAGATTATTCTGCTCAATTCGGATAAAGTTTTTCTTTCAACAAGTTAACTGGATTTTTTATCTATACCGCTAGTTAGCGAAATAACCTATTAACTATACATACCTGAGATCCTGCATTGGAAGCATAATCACTTTCTTGCAAACATCAGAACAACTATTTCAAGTATATATTTTTTGTTTACAATACTTAATGTCCATTTACAATACTTACTACTTCACTTACGTTTACAATGCTTTCTGGCCTCGTTTTGACTCCATACCCTACAATTCTGGTCACAGCATACTGGTCACATGACACACACACACAACAAGACACATGCTGCGCGTATGCATGCATGAGTGCGTGCTTGTGTGCACCCGTGTTACAACAGGTAAACAACTCGCAGCTCCATTAGCAGTGGTGAGTCTGGCCGTCAGCCAGGCAGGTAATATTTCTGTCGGGCATCGTCTGGGACGCAACCGCCGCCCCACCCCTGCCTTGGCACGCAGCCCGTCTGCCTGGCGGTCCGGTCGCTCTGCAGTCCTGAGCCACCGACGGCATACCAGGGCGCCATCTTACTCAGCCAGTCAGCGGACGGGCCAGCCGATCTGATTGGCTGGCTGCCAACGTACACGCACAAAGACTCCTTTGACTGCAGGTCAGCCGGTTAACCAAGCAGAGGGGAGAAGGGAGGGAGAGCGAGAGAGAGGAGGGAGGGAGAGCGAGGGAGAAGGAGCGATAGAAAAAAAGAAAGAGATGGAGAGCGAGCTAGCTCCACAACAACAGCTTCCTGCCCCTTCTCCTGGCTATAAAAGCCGTCGTTCTAGGTGTCTGTTTGAGTGCAGGGGCAGTGCGTTCTTTTGGTTATTGGTGTTTGTCTTTTGTTTCCTGGGAGGATAGCTTGTTGTTGTTGTTGTTATGTAGACCTTTAGCTCACGCCAGAATGCGTTGGCTCAGTGAAAGTCAAACAGGTTTCTGAGCTTGAATGTTCAGTTCAAGACATTTCTCTGTGTGTGCCTTGCATCTCCCAGCTTTCTTGTTATAGAAGACGTCCCACAGCAAAACATGTGAGGGAAAAAGTAAATGTGTATTGTATAGGAGCTTAATTAATATCCTACAAAGGGGCGGCACCAAACAGGTTATTAATTACTGTTATTAAGGGAATAACTGTTATACCATGTCTCACCAGAGCGGCTGATGTGATTCGATATGATTTGAGGGCTGCTTTAAAAGTATACCTGTCTAACATACCTAACCTCTGTGTTGAGTGTGCAATAGAATCAGTCATTTTAGAAATGTCTCATGACTAAAGGTGACGTATCTATATTTACAATCCAGATCACCATTAAATGAGAACCTTCATTCGTAGTTTTCTGGTTGCAAATGGTTGAATGAATATGTCTGCAACTTAACTGACACTAGGGGCCCTATCTTGCACTCAGCGCAATTGACTTTGTTCACTGGCGCTTGCGCAATTCCTATTGTGCACCCGACGCACATTGGAATTTTCCCTCGCAAGGCGCAAGTCCTTCACTTGGGGAATGAAGTTGCGCTGCGGGGGCGGTTCAGCGGAAACAGGAGGCGTGTCCCGGCGCAAACGTTCCCTGGTGCTATTCTGCACTTTCACAAAACAATTGCGCCACAGACCAGAAAAAACCTAGTTTAAAGTCAGTGGCGCTTATTCAGACGCTATTTTAAGGGCGCTTGGCCATAATCAGGGGGGGGATGCGCGATTGTTGACGGGGAGGGGGGGGGGGGGGGGGGGTGCGTGATTGTTGATGGGGAGGGGGGGGGGACCGGCTCAAAAATAATAGTACACCAAATAAAAAAATACAAAATAAAATAAAAAAAATAATTCTAGTAATGACGGATCAAATTAACCTGTTTGACCAATAGTCGCAAGACACATATATAAGGACACCAGGGTGACACCTTTTATTATGCCAGCAACAGCGCGTGAAATGTTTTATAATCGGAAACACAGAAACACGACGCGGTGTAACTGAAAGAATATTCGGCAGACTGAAAATGCGCTTCAGCTTATGTGACAGAAGAGCTGCATCATCTGTAAGCAGTGCTTGAAGTGGGCCGGTACGCACCGGCACACAGTACCGGCACTTAAGTCACAGGCTGCCCCCCCCCCCCCCCCCCCCCCCACCCCCTCGTCGGTCAGGTCCGGGGTGGGTTATGATCGCGCCCCCCCCGTCGTACGCAGTACCGGCACTTATATTTTTCCACTTCAAGCGCTGTCTATAAGCACAGTAATCTCGGTCTAATGTTAGACTACATTGCAACTAAATCACCATGCATTCATAACCTCGTGATTCAGTGAGAGTGAGGCCAAAACATCGGAAAGTATGTCTTTGTGACATTTCTTTATTTACATTTTGTCAACGGAAAATGAAAAGCTGAAAAGATTTAAACAGAAGAACTAATTATTTTTCCCTCTGATGGGCATGCGCGCGCTACGGCGGGATTGGACACGTCTGGGTCCAGTAGTGGCAATGCGCGATGTGCTCGCCATGGAACAAGCGCGCCTGCATTTAAAGGGAATGTGAGCCGACGCTCTGATTGGTTTATTGCACGTTACGCCCAAACCACACCTATGACTAATGTAGCTACTTCAGACCAACCCATTTTAGATTTGCGCTGGGCGCGAGCGTCATTTATCCCGCCGGCATAATAGCAACAGCGCCCAAGATCCGCCCACAAAGCCACTTGCGCTTTGCGGTTCATACTTGCGTTTCAGACCGGCAAAATAGGGCCCTATAAATATCACCAATAAACAAGCCTCCATCTTGCGTTCCAGTAGCGACTATGTTCGACTGTTAAGTCATCCTCGTTAGGGGTTTCGTCATGAGTGCAGTCGTGCAGCCATTGGTGTAAAATAGCTACCGCCCCCCCCCCCCCCCCCCCCCCCCCCCCCCGCCAAGCCCCCCGACCGGCCCTCACAACCCTCATTATCTCCCCCGTCCATGCCTCAATCCCCCGCCTCCCCCTCTCCCCGAGCGTACCGCCCGCTTTGCATACGACTGATGTTTTAAATGCTGCATTGTTAACTGCCGTGCGCCGGCCCTCTGCTGACCTGGGAGGTATTTGCCTGTTTGATCAGTGGCGCTGCTGTGTTAACGTATCGAGGCAGCATTGGAGGTTGGTGGGGAGAGAGCCCCCAGATCCAGTGGGGCCGGGGGCGGGGTGGGATGGTGGGCGGCTGCTGGAACAGTTGGAGGATCCATGGGTTTTCTGGGTGATTAGAAAACTCTCCTGGTCAGCAAGGCCAGAGGAGACTGGTGCTGACCCTGCAGTCCCTGGTTGGCTGTATGGCGGCTGTTTGGCGTTGGTTGAAAGATAGGGGGGGGGAGCTGAGGTTGAAAGGGGTCTACTGGCTGGCGGGGTGAGTTTGAAAGGTTTTGAGTATTTGTTGTTTTGTTTTAACGGATGGCCCTCGCCATCTGTGTGCCGCAGTGATGATTTGTTCTGTCGTTCTTTTTGTTTCTTGTGATAAGAGCGAGTGTCATGTGACTGGCATATGCTAATTAGCCAACGGGTCCCTCCACCATGCATCATTAGTGTAAATACCAGATTTATTCGCTCTGTGTCTCAGAACTATTATAATGTAAAGTGATCCCGCAACAACCGCTTGCTATTAGTTTTCCTTTCCACCGTTGGAAAACATGGGGAGAAAGTGAATCAACTGATTGCCATTAGTCAATTGTTAGCTTAGTTCAGAAGTTGGAACCCTCTGCCTTACATCCCCAACTTGACCAATGCTCAGTTACACAAGTCAAAGTTGAAAACACAACAAGGACAACGAAAGGTATGTTGTGTGTTTTTACCCCTGCAACACCTCCATCATGACGGTTGATCAGTTGATAGTCCTGGAAGGAATGCCACTGGACACATTCATCCTCATCATCTCTCTCTCTCTCTCTCTCTCTCTCTCTCTCTCTCTCTCTCTCTCTCCATCCTCCATTTTTCTCTAATGCTCTCTCTTTTCATCGTCTCTCTCCCCATCCTCTCTCCATCCTCCCTCTCTCTCTCTCTCTCTCTCTCTCTCTCTCTCTCTGTTCAGTCTCTTGGAGCTTCGGTAGCCTTGGAGTCCAGGGGAGAGAGAGTGAGAGCGAGAGAGAGTGAAAAAGTAAATAGCTCCCCTAACCCTGATTATAGCGGGTCAGTTCCCCTATGGATTTCCATCCTATAATGTTCCATGGTGGGCTTGCCATGTCCAGGACATATGGAGACTATCTGAGAGAATAACCTGCAAAGCACAGGTGGCGGTGGTTAGGAATACTGAAACTACAAACACTCCCAGGGGACTATGGGAATTGTTGTTTGTGTGTACTCTGTTCCTGTAGTTCTGCTTTGTCTTGCAAGTGTCTTATCCTTTGTCTTACGTACCGTTAAATCCACACATCTCCTTGGTTGTAGAGGATTTTTCCCCCTCCATCTCTCTCTAGCTTTCTTAAACAGATAGTCTTAAAATCCCCCTCTGAGTAGCCCGCGTGCACTAGTTGTGATTAACAATTTATTTGTGTATCCAAGTCAAGTGCTATGGATCCTCTTGAGGCCTTGAGGGCTGCATTGTGCAAATATGGATTGGCTCTCTCCCCTCACTTCCTCTGCACAGTCCCTGCGCTGCCGGGATGCTCCTTGACCTTTGAACCACCCCCACCCGCACCCCCCCTTTGCAGGGTACAGGCGAATGAATCACCGATCTGCATCTCTCATTGTGCCAGACGCCCACTCGACCAGTGCAAGAGAGGGAGTGAGAGAGCGGAAACGAGAGGGAGTTTACCTCTGTTTTGAAGGAAGAAAAGGGAGAGAATGGAAAAAGAAAGGATGAATTGAACGAAAAGGACGTCTCAGTCAATTAACTTATGCTGGGAGAGGTGATTCCTAACGGAGGGGGCACCTTTCCCTCATTCCCTTTTCGCTCAACTCCCTCACTCCATCCTTCTTGCTCTCGTTACATTTATTTATTTCATTTTCCTTCTCCTGGCGTTTTGTGGAGAGGGTTGACCCTTGGGGCCCCGGGCCCTGATTAGCGGGGTCTTCAGAGCTCTGGGTCTATTGATCGAGGACTCCTGAGCGCTAAGCAAATGTAGCCAGAGTAGCACGTCAATAACACCATTACTGCAGAGCTCCCTGCCATAGTGGCAGGCCTCCCACACACTCTCTGAGTCCCGGCTGCTTCTCCACCACTTGGAGAAGATGGAGAGGAATAAGTAAAGGTACAAGAGAGAGAACTTGGAGAAGATGGAGAGGAATAAGTTAATGTACAAGAGAGAGAACTTCTGGGTGGATCTCGGAGGCGGCGGTGGTGGCTCGCAAGCTAGAGCAGGTTGTCAGCCCATCCAAGGGGTTGCTGGTTCCATCCTTAGCTGAGGGGTGTCCTTGAGCAAGACGACATGAGGCCAAATGATACTTCTGTGTAGGTACCTATGGCACTGGGGCAGCCCACAGAGGCCGTCATTGTTGGTTAGGCGCACTTCTGCAAGAACTCCACATCAGGGCGACGGATGGCCCGCTTGGCCTCTGAGACCCTGACCAGCTGACTTGTGTCTCGACCGTGGTCCTCCATGTGCACAGGTGTGTGTGCCTGGATGAATGTCAGACCCTACCTGTGAAGCCATGTGATTGGTTGCAGTGGCGCCATTAAATGCAGTCCATCATGCGTCTTTACTTAACAGCTAGGAAGTGCCCTATGTCCATGTGTGCCTCAGTGTCTTGTCACCACAGCCCCAAGTACACATTACATGCAAACACATTCTTAACTCCTCCCATATTTAAAACAACTTCCTTTTCTTGACAACATCGTTCATCGTAACAACTTCCGTGAACTTATCTCCTCCCACATTCCTAACTCTTTATTCTTTACTCCTCCATTTTCCCTTCAAAATTGAAGATCTGTCATTTTTCCTCCATATGGTTTTTCCTGTAAGCGTCTCTCTGGTTTCACCTCTTCCCTGGCTTCCCGCTCCCGTCACGTACACTCAGACAGGAAGCAGGAGAATCACTCTGCAAATTTAATGACTCTGCATGGATTATTTACATGACTAAAACCTAGCATGTCGTGTCAAACGCTGGGCTGTGGTATGACATTATATCCTACATTCCTATTCCCTCTCTGTCTCTCTCCTTGTCTCTCTGCCCCTCTCTCTCTCTCTCTCTCTCTCTCTCTCTTTTACTTTCTAATCTCCCTGTCTGTCTGTCTGTCTCTCTCTCTCTCGCTCTCGCTCTCTCTATCTATCTGTCTCACTTTCTTATTCTCTCTATCTCCCTGTCTGTCAATCTCTCATTTTCTCCCTCTTTCTCTCTCTCTTGCTGGAGATATTCGAATGTCAGCAACATCATAGTTATAATAATAGCAATAATTATATTATTATAACATTTAGATAGATAGACCAAAAGAGTTGTGCTAGTGCAGCCTGTCCCATATCCCGTGCTAAGTCATTGTAGGAATGCTATCCATACATTCAATAACATGATGGATTTATACTCATCTCATCCAAGCTGAGATGGTTTTAGATCCAGAACGTTTAGCATGGTTTCACTCAGTCAGCACTGCTCCCTAAAGTGTGATGCGCAGGTACATGCATAATTGTTCCAGTCTACCCCAGGAAGGCTGGGGTCAGGGGTAAAGGGGTGAGGGTGTTGGTGGTGACAAGCTACATATTCCTAGAATGCAGATGCAGAGATGCTGCTCAGCCATTTCCAAGAGTTTGCTGGTCATTTCTTTGTGTGTATTTTAAAAAAAAGCCTAGCCAGCCACATTCAAAAGCAATAAGTACCATGTATAAAGAGAAGACCACACTTGCCACAACAACCACAGTCATGTTCAAACATATCCCAACAACTGGAGCTGTTTGTAGCCAAGTCCTGTCTCCTGTGGGAGTGAAGGACTTTTACTTTCACAACCAGCCCTTGCCATTTTAGGTGAATCAAACTCCCAGCTTTACAAAGTAAAAGTCCTCCTCGAAGGAGCTAAGTGACAGCATCCAAGGGGTTTGAGTGATGTACTGGATCCAAACCTGACAGGGTATTTTAGAAAGACATTTTCACTACAATGTGTATATTTAAGGGGCACCAAAGAATCAAGAAAAGCCCAGATCAGGGACACCCAGAACCGTGAGGATCTAAGATTTAGAAAGAACAGCAACACTAACAAAACCAACCCATAATAGGGGGGGGTGTCGTGAATGGCCAACGACATCATCCTCTGTCTATCGAGGAGTGGTTCAAGTGATCTTAATGTGACGGCACTTGGCATTCCTTCTAAAGCTTTTCTCTGCTCTCGGACAAAGGCTGATTGGCTTCGTACGCACTCATTCTCTCGTTCAAACTCTTCCTAGTTCCACTCCTCTGGCCAGACGTCGTGAGAGGGAAGGGCATTGTTGAAAATGAGTGGACAAAATGAATGGAAAGGACGAGTACGAGTTGTTGAAGGGACGAGAAAATGTACCAAATTATGTTTTTAGGGAAGTTTGCAGGAAAATAAGTGGGAAGAAAGTTGTAAAAATAGAAAACATGGCCGATGGATGCGCGGTGTAGCTTGTGTGTACTTGTGTGTGTAATCTGAGTGTTGGAATGTGTGGTTGGATGTGTACTTTAGCAGTCTGTGTTTGTTTGCTCTCGCAGCGGCAGTATCTGGACAACCAGACACACGTGGGGCGACAACGTCTTGATTTAAAATAGAAAAAACAAACACCACATTCAGCTCCCATATTAGCGAACCACGGCCGAAACAGCTGATTTAAAGAACTTTGAGTTATCAATTTATTTGACTGGTATGGATATTGTCATTGGTAGGATTTTTATATTTTGTATAATTATGAATAATTAACATTAATAATTCAAAAAGAGGTCCATTGGTGGTAGGGTGGTGTCATGGATAGGATGTTTGACTCCTAGCCGAAAGGTACTGGGTTTGATTCCCCATGTCCACAGACTGCCTGTAGGCATCCTTGAACAAGATGACTAACCCCTATCTGCTCATTAATTAAATGTATCTGAATTCAGTGCATGTCCCTTTAGATCACAGATCATCTGATAAAAGACTAAAAATAGGTGGTATATAATAATTGGTGGTTTTATAAGAAATGATGTGGAAACTTTATAATTGCCCTGAAAAATATCCAAAAATAGCCTGGACTTTTTGTTGGCCTCCCTGGTTTCAGACTCAAATGCTGCCTATTTGTTATTATGTAATTTTATACAAATTAGACATTTTTAAGCTCCACTAAATATGCAGTTTTTCATTACTATTTGAAATAAGTGTCTACATAATACAAATAATGTGTGCTTCTAATCAACTCTAAATCAATTCAGCCTATGGAGAAAAAAGTTGAACGAATGTAATGCCTGCAGTAAAAAAACACTGTACTTGAACGGTTACACTGAAACTTAGTCATGAAAGTCAAGTGCTTAGGAAAGCACTATGTAAAGACAATAATTATTATTATAATGAATCCTAACTAAAAGAAGTTTGTACCCGATATCCGATCCGAAAATTGAATGGAATCTGGAGAGTTGACTTTGAGCAGTCGTGCTTGTAGTAGCTGTTTTTGTATTTGTGTTACTGTAATACAAGCTGTTGAAATGTACACACTACTGGCCTGACGCCTCGAAGCTTCTCACAGAAAAGCTAATAACAGATTGAATAACAAGAGGATATTAGGTGTGTGCACACATCTTTCTCTCTCTCTCTCTCTCTCTCTCTCTCTCTCTCTATCCTTCACTCTCTTCCTCTATCTCTCCCTCCCTCTTTCTTTCTCTCTGTCTCTGATTGAGTCACTTTCTTAAACCCAGCAGTGGTGGATGTAAGTCTGGTGTCATTTCAACACTGAACAAACAATAAGAATTTATGGACATGAGTTTTGGAGACCTACTGTTCAACAGATCGTGTTACACACTTATTCCTCCCCAGGACTAGATACCCGATCCCCAGCTGTCCCTGACACTCCCGGGTGCTTTCCCCAAATATTTTGCTTCAGACTCTTATTTTAACTTAACCATCTGTAACCTTAACTTAACCATCTCTAACCTGATACCTAAACTTTAGGAATAATACAGGCTAAATCACGTTGATATTGTTGTAAAATGTCTAACATCGATGTCCTATTCATTCCAGGGTTTATTTTTCCAAAATGTGTAATATTGTACTTAATCTTTATTTGCAAGTTGTCACTGGCTGCTGTGTGAATTTCGACTGCCCCTTCATGACTATGGATTAGAGAGCTGGTGACTCAGCTGGGAGAGCTAGCCTGACAACACTAACTTTAGCTTAACCAGTGGTGCATTCTAGAACACTTAATGGCAGTTTTTCGGTGCTGGATTTCGATCGTGTACCCCTTGCCTTTGGGGAAAAACTCAAAGTCCCAAACCAAAAAAAAGCAACCTTTCACAGAGTTGTAGGCAATACTTTCGTGAACATTTCGGTATGCAGATATTGCTGAGGCTGGCAAGTTTATGCTCAAAGAAAAAAAGAGGGATTTCCAATGAACCGCTGCCTGACTGGTCCAGCACTGCATGTTGAACCTAGATGCATCAGCCATATCTGGGCTCCCTGCTGCCACAACAGACCAAATCGGCCAGGTTAACAGTGACTACCAGGCTATTTCCTCTTCGGCCATGCCTCGGTAGCTGTACAGCGATCATGGCCATGGCCCAAGCCTGCTAAACCAAGGTGCATTCTGGATTCATGAGGCTGCTGGCCGAGCAAAAATGTGTGCAAAAATGTAATATGCAGTGATTCGGCAGACGGAACTTCTGAGTTGTTGTCATATGGGAATTCAATTAATATCAACTAATCTATGACAATGGCAGACACAGCGCCGGAAAAGCGAAAATGTAGCGAGGCGAAACACCAAGTGGACAAAGCTCATTCCAAAATGAGTCAGTCTGGGGTTGGCTTTCACTGGCTGGTGAGCGCTTCTGGTGTCCTTCAGCCAGAAGAGAATATTGTGTTTACAAACTGCATCCGACAAATCCTACTCATTATGCCTTAAAGACACACTCTCCTTTTAAACTGCATTGTAACTACTTCAGCAATGTCTCTCTGACGTAGCAGCATCAACAGAAATTAAGTTTAGCCACGGCAAAGTGAAATACTACACAAACCGGTAAAATAGGACCTGGGCTGGGTTTACATCAACAATAGACTTATCTTAACGTGTCAGTCAAAGGGTTTTATTCAGGCCGTAGTTTTACTTCTCTAACCTAATACCTAAACCTAACCATCGCTAACCTAATACGTAAACCTAACTATATCTAACCTAATACCTGAACTTAACCATCTCTAACCTAACACCTAAACTTAGGGGTGAGAGGAGGTTGGTTAAGGGGCAGTAGAACGGGGGTCTGTCTGTGGATGCCAGGTGTGTTCTGTATCTGAACATCAAACACATGTTTACTCATTTATGGCATGGCTTCAGAACTATGAACAAGAGCTGTCAGCTGTACTAGATATATTGTACCATCATCTCCCTCTCTAGATACACTGTACTATCATTGTTGTACTATAGAAACACACGATACACTATGTCCTTAGAAAGAGTTCAGTTCAGGATGTTACACACACAGAAACCCACACATCCACGTATACACACAGACATGTGCACAAAAACACACACACATACAGACACTTGCATGTATGCAAAACACAGACATGCACACATGCATGCACACACACACACACACACACACACACACACATACTGTTCCGAACAAAATGCAGGTTCCCAGTCCACAATGTAAACATGTCCTGTTTGTGGTGTGGTGTGCGCTACTCACCAGATGAGCGTTACTCACCGGTGGGCCTGGACCAGCTTGTGCGGTTCCTATCCTCCATTCAGTCACTGCAGTGATCCAAGGGCCTTGCTCATGACCACATATAGACGGTGAATTCAGCACGATATCATGACTCCCGTCTCATGCCCTACAATCGTCGCTAACACAAGAACACTAATCTGAGCGTTCCCCTACATCCACGTATGACGATTCATTCACTACCAAATTGTTCCAATGAACACAAACTCCTCTTCACGCCTCTAGGGCCCGGTTCACACCTGCCGCTAAAATGCATCTCCACACGCGTCTCCAGTGACCACTTGTGATCTCACGTCCCTGCTCTAAATGCAAATAAACATGGACATAATTTCCGTTACCAAGTACCAAAGAAATCCAAATAATACAGACTGGATCTATTCTAGGGACGGTGAACCGGAAGAGGCCAAATGTGGACGAAAAAACATTGTGTACTAAGATCCATTTAAAATGCTACATGTAATGTTTTGTTAACGAGCAGATCTCAATGTGTCCTGGGAGCATCCACACCTGTACTTTGAGCTGTCCACCTGTGATGGGATCACCCAAGACACATGTTAATGCCAGGTGTGAACAGGGCCTAGGATGTTTTGACAGGTGAGTTAAGTTGCAGTGGGTCATGTGGGGCTCATCTGCCAATCCCAGAGCAGCCGTAAGTTAGTGTCATACATCATACATGTGCTATCCCTAGCGCCATAAAAATCAACAAGTTGAATGAAAAGACATTGAGCAGTACAAAGATGTTTTGGGTTTGTTGTATAGTATTTCATACCTTGTAACAATACATACATACATACATACATACATACATACATACATACATACATACATACATACATACATACATACACACACACACACATACACACACACACACACACATACATACATACATACATACACACACACACACACACACACACACACACACACACACACACACACACACATACATACATACATACATACATACATACATACATACATACATACACACATACATACATACATACATACACACATATACACACCAGAGACACTCAAACAAAGATGCACAAAAAAACATTACACAAACCCATACACAGAATCACAACAGACACCTACACACACATACATACACATTGATAAGTGAATGTTTACAGTGCGTAAAGTGTGTGTGTGTGTGTGTGTGTGTGAGAGAGATGCCTCTATATTGACACCTTGTAACTATGTGGTGTAGCGTTGTGATCACCTCCACTACATGGAGGGGTGGGAGGGAGGGAGGGAGGGAGGGAGGAGAGATGTGGTGAAAAGAGAGGAAGGAGAGAGAAAAGAAAAGGAAGCAGACAAGATGAGTTGTGGAGGAGGAGGTGAAGAGGGAAGCAGAAATAGCCAGGTAAACGAGGTGATGATGAGTGTGTGTGTGTGTGTGTGTGTGTGTGTGTGTGTGTGTGTGTGTGTGTGTGTGTGTGTGTGTGTGTGTGTGTGTGTGTGTGTGTGTGTGTGTGTGTGTGTGTGTGTGTGGATGCTAGCCCTGCCAGCGTCAGAAAGTTCTGGGTAAATACCAGAAAGAGTTGCAAGCATGCTCTCTCTCTCCCTCTCTCTCCCTCTCTCATTCTCCCTCCCTTTCTCCCTCTCTAGCTCCCTCCCTGTCTGCTGGCCAGGCTTGTTAGCCAGCCCATAAAAAATAGATGAAGTAGCAGATCTGTGATGCTGCTATACCCTGTCTGAGAGAGAGAGGGTGGGAGAGAGATGGAGAGAGAGTTGGAGAGGTAGAGATGGAGAGAGAGAGATGGAGAGGGAGGGAGAGAGACAGAGGGAGAGATGGGTGCAGAGATGCCTTTTCATACCTTGGAGTTTGAATACCTTATACCTTAAAGGGACACTAAGTAGTTTTTTAAGTAATTTATTACCTCAAATCAACGTCTTCATTCATAAATAAGTCCCCATTGGTGTACAATGATCAATGTCAACAATCTCACTTATCCTCCTGAGCGAAGAATCACTTATCAGAATATACATAGGGCGGGCAAGCTCTATGGAGGCCGCCATGTCTTTCCGGTCTATGGACTCCCGAGAGGGACAAAAAGCTAAAAGGCTAAACGCGTTTTCACTCAGAGCCAGCGTGACTGGAACAGAGAAGGAGCTTAGCGAGACGCGCTTGTCACTTAAACGATGTAAACATGAGAACATAATTCACTGTCTTGCTCGAGGAGTAATTACTCATACATGCTTACACTAATGATTCAATGCAGTTTGAAATGTGTTTGAAATAACGTACCCAGTGCTCGAAGTGGGCCGCTACGCACCGGCACTTTTTCTTGCGTACCGGCACTTGTCACAGGCTGCGGTCGTAGGTCCGCGGTGGGTTACGATCCCCCGTTGGTCGTAGCGCGGTGGGTTAATATCCCCCCCCCGTTGGTCGTAGCGCGGTGGGTTAATATCCCCCCCCCCCCGTTGGTCGTAGCGCGGTGGGTTAATATCCCCCCCCCCCCCCTCGGTCGTAGCGCGGTGGGTTAATATCCCCCCCCCCCCCGTCGGTCGTAGCGCGGTGGGTTAATATCCCCCCCCCCCCCCCCCCCTCGGTCGTAGCGCGGTGGGTTAATATCCCCCCCCCCCCCCCCCCCCCCTCGGTCGTAGCGCGGTGGGTTAATATCCCCCCCCCCCCGTCGGTCGTAGCGCGGTGGGTTAATATCCCCCCCCCCCCCCCCCTCGGTCGTAGCGCGGTGGGTTAATATCCCCCCCCCCCCCCCCCCCCCCCCCGTCGGTCGTAGCGCGGTGGGTTAATATCCCCCCCCCCCCCCCCCACGTCGCTTATATTTTTCCACTTCGAGCACTGAACGTACCTCATCATCAGAAACAAAACGTGATGAAGTGGTGTTTGAAGACATATTATCATGTTGTCATAGCTTCTTGAATCTTGACTAATACCGCTTGCCGTAGTTCAAAAACGCGAGGCGCTGGAGAGAATAAATTCGTTTGAATGCAAAATACAATTTGACCACTAGATGGGGGAAAAAATTACTTAGTGTCCCTTTAAAAGCTGTGATCTTTTTACTTTTTGTTTTTAGCTGTTGCAGGATTTGTTAGTTTGTAGTTTTCTTAGTTTCCAAAGACAAGAAATAACTGAGGTTACGTTTAGACATTCACCAAAGCCAGGCCCACTCATCTCCTATCCTAACCAGTAATGTAGTCTCCTAAAAGTCAGTTCTTATCCTAACCAGTGATGTAGTCTCCTTAAAGTCAGTCCCTATCCTAACCAGTGATGTAGTGTGCTTAAAGTCAGTTCCTATCATAACCAGTGTGGTAGTCTCCTAAAAGTTAGTTCCTATCCTAACCAATGATGTTGTCTCCTAAAAGTTAGTTCCTACAACTAGTCTTCTAAACAGCCCCTAATCTCAGTTAATTCACTAAAGGCATCATGCATGGCTGTGAAACTCTGTTTTTGTGATCTTCTATATTTGAATCTCAAATTAAACTGTTTAATTTACAGTTTGTTTTCTCAAAAATGTCTTCAATTAGAGGCACCTCTCCTTTGTGTTCTTCATCCGCAATCACTAGTTTTAGTTTCCTTAACGCTAGTGGCTTCAGCCCTTAGCATAGCTGTACTGTCTTCAGCATTACCTGTAGTGTCTTTAGCATGGTGGGACTATCTCAGCCATTTACTTATATTGTATTCGTCTGCTATATATTTAGTGTGTGTGTGTGTGTGTGTGTGTGTGTGTGTGTGTGTGTGTTTTCATTTAAGGCACTTAGAAATCTGGGGCAGTGATAAGGCTGACACAGGAGAGATGGACCCCTACCACACACACACACCACACCACTGAGGTGTGTCTCAGTGCTCATTAGGGCTGTAATGAGAGAGAGAGAGAGAGAGAGAGAGAGAGAGAGAGAGAGAGAGAGAGAGAGAGAGAGAGAGAGAGAGAGAGAGAGAGAGAGAGAGAGAGGGGATAAGGAGGAGGTGAGGGAAGTAGAGAAGGAAGAAGAGAGAGAGGTGGTAGGGGGAGAGGGAAGGAGAGAGGGGAAGAGGGACTGAGAAAACCAGGAAAAAGCGGAGATTTTAAATTTTAATAACACTGGTACGATTTTGTAAATCTTTCCTGACAGAAAAGTCCTCATTATTTTCATCTGTCTCTGAGGAACCTCTCTCTCTCTCTCTCTCTCTCTCTCTCTCTCTCTCTCTCTCTCTCTCTCTCTCTCTCTCCCACAGACGCAAACACTCTCCTTTACACTATTTCTCTATCTCTCTATCACGCTCTCTCCCTCTGAATAAACACACTTCTGCACTCTCTCCATCATCTCTCTTTTTCTTCATCTTTATTTGGATCTAAATCTGTTACGTTCTATCACTGATTCTACTCTTTCTCAACCTCTTCCTCCTCTATCAATCTTCTTCCTCTTCATCTCTTTTCAATCTTCCTGCTTTTTCTGTCCCTCCTCTCCTCTTCTCTCCAGTTTCATCCTCTGTTTCTGTTGCTTTACTGTAATCACTTTGCTTATCCCAATGTGCTCTTATTTTTTCTCTCCCATTTTCTGACTCCTCTCTTTCTCTTTTTCTCTCTTTCTGTTTTTTTGGATACTAAAATGTTTTCTGATTGGCTAACAGCACAGAAGGCTGTTCCAGTGATGCTCTCCTCTTAGTTGTGTGTGTGTGTGTGTGTGTGTGTGTGTGTGTGTGTGTGTGTGTGTGTGTGAGTGTGAGTGAGTGTGTGTGTGTGTTCTGCATCAACCACGCACCCTGGCTGCTAATATTATTGGATAGACGAGTTTGATTGTAGTCAGGTGACTTTTCATGAGCTAGATTGGCGGGTTACTAGGAAGTACCTTGTCGCGTGCACACCGTGTCTGAAATCCATATAAACAATATATCTATCGCGCACAAATGGTACACACACACTCATTAGTAAGGCATACAGTTTATTCAGTTCATTTATTTATAATTATTTATTTATCCCCCAAGTGGACCACCACCATCACTTCATCTCATCTCTAGGGCTGTTTTCCTTCCCATAAACACACATACACATACATAAACACACGCACGCACAAACACACACACACACACACACACATACACATACATAAACGCACACACACACACACACACACACACATACACACACATCTCTAAACTGCTTGTTGTGGTAGCTATTCCTCCAGGCATTACAAGGAAATATATAATACAGATAATGTGTGTAAATAATGCATGTCTGCTAATAGGAGGGTGAAGCTGCTTCACCAACTAGCATCTATGCCAGCTGCTAGCTCACTGGCTGCTATCTACACTGGCTGCTATCTACACTACCTAACATCATCTTATAAAATCTCTCCCATCTTATAAAATCCCTGCCTCGTTTAGCTTTAGCCAATCAGCCATCAGAGTCTTCAACCTCCGTCCAATAAGGAGAACTGAAAGGCCTATTAGAAAAGGCTCTCATTATTTCACAGCATGGGACTTATCTAAGTAGGGTCACATATCTTGCGCAGTGACATCACACTTTCATCATGATGTTCTCAAAGCCTCTGGGGAAACTTTCCAACACCTCAAAAATCCTGAGGTAGCCTTTTGATTGGCTATGAGTTAATAAAAGCACCCGCTTTACTACTACATTTAATTTCCTACCTAAATTGAATTGCTGGTAAGTTTGATGAAGGCTTCACTGTGTCTCCGTCCCTCTTCCTCTCCAGCGTTTGAGCTTGAGGGATGTCTGTGATAGGAAGAATAAGAGGGAAGGATGGAGAGTGGTATAGTCTGTGTAGAGGAGGTGGATGCAGTCCTGGTGTGGTGTTGCTCGGTTTCCCCGAGCTCATTGGGCAATTGAGGAGGTTTGGGCCAGAAGAGCAGAGCCCAAGCTAGGTATTGGTTGGTTAGGGTGGGGGTGGGGTTAAGGGGCGGGGTTAAGGTCAGGAAGGTAGCAGGGTGAGTGAGCAGCCAGCCAGCTCTCCCTGCTTGATAAATGGTCACAGCAGGAGCGATTCATCTCCTGCTTAGAGGAGTGGACAGTGACCCTCCTCCCACTCCCCTCCCGCCAGTCTTCCTCCCCTCTTTTGCTCTCTCTTCTCCTCTCTTTCCTCTCCTCTTAACCCCCCTCTCCTCTCCTCACTCTCTTTTCTGTCATCTCCTCTCCTACATCCCTTTTCTCCTCCCCCTTCCCCTCCTCTCCACATGTCAGCAAATGTGATAATTCAGTCATTTATCAGAACCGACAGAGGGTTAGGGAATTGTGTGTTGTGTGTGTGTGTTTCTGGGCTCACAGTGGGGAAGTGACGTCTTGGTTGTTTTATGGTAGATTCCATCACTAACTGATTTTATTACCTCCAGCCTCAGATTACACACATTTTCCACGTTATTGTGCAAATAAAACTTTTACAATGTGTGTGTGTGTTACTGCCTGTGCATACTTCATGATAACTATTAAATATGGAAACCTCTTCACTTTGGATGTTTTTTGCATTTTCACATAAACATACAAATGTTGCTTGTGTGATTCATATTTCTCTAAAACTTTTACAGCTCAACTCTGAACTCGCCAAGCATCTGTTTTTTTTATTAAAATCCTGAAAATAAAATAGCTAACTACTGTCTCTGTAATTTTCTCTCTCTCTCTCTCTCTCTCTCTCTGCAGGATAATCCAGAATCGGTTCCTGGTCTTCATCCTGGGTGCCATCATCCTCATCACTATCATCCTGGCCATCTATTTTAACCTGAGAAGACGCTGAATACACAAGCACACACACAGAAATATACACAGAAATATACACACACACACAGAAACACACACACACACACACACACACACAGAAATATACACACACACACACACACACACACAAACACACAAGCACACATGCTCACACATGCATACAGATGCACAAACATCCACACACACACACACACACACAGACATGCACTCCCCCCGACACAAACAGAAATGTGTGTGTGATTAATAGCGACAAAGCGCTGTTGTGGAGTAATCAGGACAAATAGACCTCATGAATCACTGTTACCCTACCTGACAGAACACTCTTATACTCTCTCTCTCTCTCACTCTCGCTCTCTCTCTACTTCCACCTTCTGTTTTAGTCCCTTCTACCCTCTGCCTTTATTTACTTTTCTCTCTCTTGTTAGATCTGTCTTATGCTCTGATTCTTTGTGTGCAGGCCTGTATTAGCCCGGTGTCTGGTGTGTGTGCATGTTTGTGTGTTATATGTGTAACTGTATCTGTGTGTTCATAGATATAATAGATTCATCACATTTTAATCCATTTATGTGTATCACCATTTTAGATTTGGGAAGTGTGTTTGCATAGTGTTTGCATGGCGCGTGTGTGTGTGCGTGTGTGTGTGTGTGTGTGTGTGTGTGTGTGTGTGTGTGTGTGTGTGTGTGTGTGTGTGTGTGTGTGTGTGTGTGTGTGTGCGTGCGCATGTCAGTGTGTGCGTGCTATTCTGTACGAGTGTGTGAGTATTTGTCAGGTACTTGGTGTTTATTTAAGGACAATACCCAATACCCACATTCCCATTCCACAACAAGCTGTAGATGTTCAAATGTATGCTAGAAACTACAACCATGTAGATATGAATGGAGTCTTCTGATTGGCCGCTTCATCTGAACAACTTCCTGTTCCTCAGCGGTGTCAGAAGATGAATTAACGAAGGCAGTTTGTCATGAGGCAACCACACATTTCCGACATCACAACCTCGTTTGTTCTACTGATCTGACACAATGTTGCTAGAACACGCACACACCTTTCTAAACATGCCCCTCACTTTCAACCCCAACACACATATGCAGACACAGACACACACACACCCGCATGCAAACTCACATACATGCATGCAGACACACACATGCATGCAGACTCACACACACACACTGAATCTACAACCGTCTTCAATTTTTTTGTACAGTATCTTTCGGTAGTAGAGAGTAACTAATTCTAGTCATCACAGAATACAAACGGTCTTTTACATGTTATCCACCCTCTCTCTCTCTCTCTCTCTCGGTATCTCTCTCTCTCTCTCTCTCTCTGTATCTCTCTCTTTATCTCCTGCTCCTGCCCCTCTCTCTCTCTATTTATTTATGACGTGTACTTGTTTTTGAAATTAAAGATTCTGTGTTAAAAGTGTATATTTGATGATTTTTGGAAAGTGTTTTAAATGGAAGTTATTCAGTTACATTATACTGTCTGTGTTTGAAGGTGGGGGGGGGGGGCAGCTATAATGAATTAACATTTTATGTTAAAGGGTCCATATTTGACTGTGTATTAACAATAAAATACATTCTCTTTGCTCTTTACAGATGTTTGTGAAATATTTTTTTTACATGGACATTTCAGCAAGCCAGTGTTAATTTTATCTTAAAGTAACCACTGCTTTGATGGACTGGGGTTTTTGTGATGTCACAAGACGTGGACCAATCAGAACAGCTTATACACGCAGCTGATCTTTAATGAAGGAAACTATGGTCAAATGTAAAGTTTGTTATCTATACAATTTGTGTTGGTACCTGTCGCTGTGGTTTGTGTATTGAGGTTTGTCTGATAATGTGTGTGTGTGTGCGTGTCTTTTGGAGGAGCAGGGGTGATGGTTTAGAAATAGCAATTCCAACCACTTCCTGTGTGTGACGCTCTACTCTCTCACATGCACACTCACTCAGAGACACACACACAGTATGTTTTGGATGCATGTGTGTGTGTGGGGGGGGGGGCTTCATTCCCATCCAGGGTGTCAGCTGCACAGAGAGGGGAGAGCAGGAGAGTGAGAGTAAAAAAGAGACTGGAAAAGATACAGATGGAGAGAGTGGAAGAGAGACATGGTGGAAGAGAGAGAGTAAAAGAGATGGGGATACAGTAAAAGAGAGGGAGACAGAGATGGAGTAAGAAATACAGATGGATAGATAGAGGAATACAGACACAGAAAGAGATACAGAGAGTGAGTCCTGGGTGTAGCAGCGTGGAGAGAGAGATACAGAGTGGGGGAGAGAGAGAGATACAGAGTGGGGGAGAGAGAGAGAGAGAGAGCTAGAGCTACAGACAGTGAGTCCTGGGTGTAGCAGCGTCTCTATTTGAAGTAGTAATGGTGTCAGAGAGCTGGCTGAGTGACAGCCGTCTGTCCCTGAGGAGCTCATTAGGAGCAGCCTCCTGACAAGACCAGGACGCTGCTCCTGTCGCAGGAGCCCATGCCTCCTCCTCCTCTCCCCTGCTCCTCCTCCACCCTACCTGCTCCTCATTTCTCTTCCTTGCTCCTCCTCCCTCCACGATGCTCCCTGCTCCTCCTCTCCTTCGTCTTCCCTGCTCCTCCTCCACCTTGCTCCCTCCACCTACTCCTCTCCCTCATCCCTGCTCCTCCTTCCCTCTGTGCTCCTCCTCTTCTTCTTTCGGCTCCTCTCCTCCTGCACCTCCACCTTCTGTCACCAAGTCGGCCATTATGTTCATTAAGGTATGGCATTAAAACACACTCCTCTGAAATCCATGTCAAAGAGGGAGGGAGGAGGTGAGGAGATAATGATTTGTTTAGAGGGACTGTCCTGTAGTATTATTAAAATAACAACTCAGCAGACACCAGCTATCATCTCTCCCTCTGTCTGTCACCCTCCTTTTCTCTGTTTCGCCCTGTCCCCCATCTCTCCCCCTCTCTCTCTCTCTCTCTCTCTCTCTCTCTCTCTCTCTCTCTCTCTCTCTCTCTCTCTCTCTCACCCCTTTAACACGTTCCTTTTCTCCCTCTTACCCGCTCTCTCCTAGTTTCCCTAAGATTTCTCTCCTGTGCTTTCATCTCTTTTGATTTTCTCCTTCCCTCCCCCTTTCTCTTCTCTACTTGCTTCACTTTTTCTACCTATTTTGTTTTCTTTTCTACCTTCTCTCCCTCCCTCCCTCTCGCTCTCCTCTCTCTGTCTCTCTTTACCTCTCTTACTCCTCTCTCCCCTCCTTCCCCCCTTTCTCCTCCCTCCCCCTCTCTCCTCTCTCCACCCTCCCTCACTCCCCCCCTCTCCCCCCCCGCTCTGCTCTCTCTGATTACCCCCCTCCTCCTTCTCCCTACTGATTAGGGTTGCGAGCGTCGTCGTCTCGCCGAGCGGAGGGGATGAAAACTTGTCAGAAATGGCTTCCATCTGGCGCCGAGGGTCAGCAGTAGCAGCAGGTACAGATACAGAAATGCCCGTTAATATTTCATTGAGACCGGGGGGGTAAACCCTCCGTAAGTGATGGCTCGTCCGTCATCCATAGAGACTGACAGGAGAGAGGGGGAGGGAGGGAGGGAGGGAGGGAGGGAGATGTAGAGGGGTTTGAGAGACAGAGGGAATGAAGGGGGGAAAGGAAGGGAGAGTGAAAGGAAAGAGAGAAAGGGGATAGAGGGAAAGTTGGAGGGACCGGTGGAGAGAGAGGAAAACAGGAGAGAAGGAAGAGTAGGAGCAAGAGAAAGGGGGAGAGAAGAGACTGACAGAGAAGGGAGAGAGAGGTTAGGTAAAGGGGAGCAAGGCATTGTTTGATGTGTGACACTAGTGATTGTGATGCTGTTTGACTTGGTTCTCCTTGGCTGGGTGGATATGAAGGTCCGGTCGCCAGGAGTGTAAACGCCCCCTGGCAGCTCCCACTGAGAGACAGAGACACAAACGGTTCTGAGTTCTGACTGAGATTATATTTAGCCATTTTACTTTTGTTCAGCCGGGATGCTGACTCATCACACTGTGATGAAGGGGGGAACAAATCCAGTACTCTGAAGGATTTTTCCCAGCAGGCCCTCCTACCTGCGAGCACTGCCATGCCAGAGGACAGTAACGGAACCATGGTTACAGAACCATGGTTACAAAACAGAAAAACCCTGGTGGGTTCTGGGTAGTTCCAGAACCCCCCCCCCCCCCGGTGGGTTCTGGAACTATCACCAGGGTTACGGAACACAAGCTGCAGAATCAGGGCTCACGGAACCCAAGTCATAGAACCCTAGCGGTAACCACGGTTACCCTTAGTTACAGAACCCATAGTTACCAAACCCTATTACAGACAAACTAGCAACCGTAGCAAACTGTTGACTACTACTAGCGGTTGATCTGCCACTGTTTCCATCTCTAGGGCCCTGTGACAGGCACGGCTGGGGCCGCCTGTCCCCCTTGGAGCCCCCCTTCCCTTGACAACAAGACAAACTGCCAGCCAAGCAGCTTCCTGATTGGACGGCTGGGACGAGGGGGCCCCTGCGGGAAGTCAACATGGCGCTGTTAAACAATTAGCATGAAGCGGCCCACACACTCGACGTAGTGTCGGGCCGTATAAGAGACGCCACGCTCTGCCCAACACCACACCCCACCCCCACCCCCCCCTGCATCCCAGAGAACTATGGGACATCCTTTCTCTCCTTTATCTGCGTTCTGCCGTATCGGCCCATCAACGCCATCAACCATTTTAATGGCGTTGGTGGCCATAAAGACGTGACAATGACCCCTATTATCCGGTGGCGCATGCTATGTGTGTGTGTGTAAGAATTTTACACACACAAGGACAGTTAGACATTAGATATTCATTATCACATCTTCATATATTAGGATTGTGCGTGTGCGATTGGTCACGTCATGCAGACATTTCTTGTGTTTCCATGTTGGATTGGTTAGGACTGCAGTGTGTGTCTTTGTGTCTTGATGTAGACGACTACTGTGTATCTTCATGCTGAAGACCATGACCATCTTTCAATTGGCTCACTTCTTTCCTCATTCCCTATTCCTGATATAGTGAACTCTATAGTACACTATATGCAGTGGAAATCTATTTGGTCGCATGAACAAATTGGACTTCAGCAGCAATGAGCGCGGGTAGCAGGTCTGCCAACTCGGTTTAAACGTTGCTTTAATCTGTTTAAGTTAGGAACAGTGCAATCTGTCTTCATTGCATTTATATTTTAGAGACATTTAGAGTAATGAAGGTCACTTTAACACCCACATAATGAAATCCACCACCAATAGTTGTTTTGTATCAAAACACTTTGATGAGGGTCTAAACCTGTTGATCACGTCCTACCTGTCCATCCTGTGTTGCCTGTGATGTAACCAGGTCATGTGTCCAGGCGTTCATGTGTCCAGGTGTGTATGTGTGTTGGCGCATGGCTCGAGGTCTAGATCAGACCCAGGGCCTGATGGTTGGGGGGGTCGGGGGGGGGGGGGGGGGACTCTTCAGGAATCAGTTTAATCTTTTAAAGACGGATTCAGACGTTGAGAAGATGTGCTGCAGGTTCCCTTGTTCTGGAGGTGAGCTCACGCCGACAGTTTGTAGATTAGAGGAGGAGGAGGAGGAGGAGGAGAGGAATGAGGTCGAGATGCCCGCAAGCGAGAGCACCAGAGAGAGCGCGAGAGAGAGAGAGAGAGAGGGAGGGCAGTGTTGGTTAGGCTTGCTCGCCCCTGTGGCAGTTAAATTTACTTTGCATGCGGTGTCTTATCAGACACAAGACTAAATTTCCAACTGGGAGGCATCGCGGGGTGGACGGCGTTGCCTTCAAACGGCAGGCTGCCAGTCAGCCGCACAGCATAGCGCGAGATCTGAGCGCACGGTGATAACCTGCGACATGTTTCTGGGGAAGGGAGGAGAGGATCAGCTTTGATGGAGCACATCCACCCTGACAGGCTACTGAAGAGGCCGCTAATGAACTGGGGTGGGGGGGGTGCATCGCTTAGCGTGGGGCGGGGGGGTGCAGGGGGGGGGTGGATGGATAGATGATGGATGGATGGAGAGACAGATGATGGAGAGATGGATGGATAGATATATTTGGCTGGATGACGGAGGGAAGGAGGGAGGGAGGGATTAATGGATGAGGGAGGGACATATAATCTTCATAATCGACATTACCTTCACTGAGATCACTGAGAGTTTGTAACCTGACGGGTGGAGACAGTAGATGAGAAGGGAGGAGAGAAGGTGTGGGGAGGTCTTGGTTTCTATGTTGTGTCTAGCAGAAGGGCACCCCCCCCCCCTCCACCACAGCAAGGCCTCAGATTGTTCGTGATAATTAAATATTAATTACAGGGCATCCAATCCCGTTGCTCGCCTGCCGTTGCTCTCCTGGTGGCCAGGAAGTGGAATTGGATTCTTGTGGGGGGGGGGGGGGGGGGGGGGGCACTGCAGGTCGGTGCAGGGGGGTTCAAAGGTCACAGTCTCACTATGTGGTCTCAATGGTGATGGATGCTGTGATGTAGACACGCCAAATGTCAGGGAAGTATTTAGATTCATTTTAAGCTTAGTTTCATTTTAGACTTACACTTAGTTTAATGTTACACTTAGTTTAATGTTATGCTTAGTTTAATGTTAGACTTGTTTTACTGTTGGATTTATGGAAGGGCTTGTCTTTAGACTGAGATGGTTTCCCATAATTCACTGGGGCGTCAACAGATGAGGTAGACACTTGATACACTTTTCCGTAAATCACTTTTACAACCTTGAAAACATGAAACTGTATCAGTAAAGAAACACACAGACACTCACACATTTCCACACACATATACACACACTCACACTCACACACACACACACACACACACACACGGCTTTCTATTGAGACGTATAGCTGTGGCAACAAAATGCACAACTTTTTGTTCATCTCAAGGACTAGTGCACGCCGGGCTGGACTGAGGAGCCGATCGATTTCCCCTCCGCCCGCTGTGACTTTGGGATTACCCATTTTCTCATTCATTTTTAAAGACAACTCGTGAGATACCCCCCCCCCCCCCCCCCCCCCCCCCCCCGCCGCCCTTCTTCTCTCCCCTCTTTTCCAACGATTCGCTGCGTTTCTGTAGCGATCACCCGCCCCCACCCCTTGGTCCTGAGTTCGGTCCCTCCCCGACCCTGAAAATTGTAATTCAGTCGTAGATCACAGCTGTTGAATATTAGGCCGTACAAAAGCAGTTAAATAAAATATGTTCAAATCGTTTTGTCCCAGGGGCCACAGCAGAATTTCTAAGCGGGTGAGAGAGCGAGAGGGGGGAAAGGAGGGAGTTAGCAGTGGGGGGTTGTGGGAAGGGAGAACTGTCCAATCAGAGCAGTCGTAGAACCCAAGCTACGTTACGCTCAGGGACAAGCGAAAATTAAGTGATTCTACACCGGGGAAAAAAAAGACAAAAGTCGGTTCATAGTTTATTTATTAAGACAAAGTTAGAGGAAGGAAATCATGATTTATATTGCTCCTTTGTTCTTTCATTCTTTCTTTCGTCAACTTCCAGAAAAACCTATGACTTGTTACACATGGATTCGCTGATTTCACAGCAAAACACCATATATCGTAATATTTTCATTGATTAGCGTCATCTCCTGCGTTGCTTCCGGCGAATGTTCTTCAAAGAGTTCGATGTAACCCTCGGTGTCGACTAAACTATTTGCAAAATAATTGTGTCTTTCTTGCATTTTGCTTGTGTTAGCTAGAAGGTCAGCTGTTACGGCTCGCTGAGCCAGAGTCGGCGGGTCAAAGATCCATCCATCACGCTGCTAGCGTTAGCAGCCTGGCTAACTTACACCGGCCAAGCGAGCTCAGCAAGGCTGTCTGAGTGAGAGAGAGATTTGATGTATGATGTTTTTATCATGTTTTACTTTGACTTTCTATTTATTTGTTTGTTTTGTTTTTACTCTTGTATTTCTTGTCTTTTTTTTGTGTCTGAGTATTTAGCAAAGCGCTAGATGATCTGATTTGAGATGGATTTAGTGATTTTACAACAACTATACTAAAATCTGTCTGACAATACAGCCAAGGTGTCTCCTGGTAAATATCATTTTCAAAAGTGAACTTCAACATTGAGGTGATCAGAGGAAACACACTGTGTGTGTGTGCGTGTGTCTCTTTCTCTTAGTCTAAACTGTCTATCAGCTAAACCAAGATCTCTCTCTCTCTCTCTCTCTCTCTCTCTCTCAGCTAAACAAGCTGTCTCTTTCTCCCTCAGCGAAACCATTGCCCTCCCTATCTCTATGTCTCTCTCTCTCTCTCTCTCTCTCTCTCTCTCTCTCTCTCTCTCTCACGCTTCACCCCCCCCCCCCTCACACACCCCTGCCCATTGTTGGTGTTAGGGAGCAGATGGGACTCAGCCACATGTAAAAAGTGCTGGACCGTCGAGAGAGAGAGAGAGAGAGAGAGAGAGAGAGAGAGAGAGAGAGAGAGAGAGATGATTGATTGAGGTTCAATACCTCAGTGCTTCTCCAGACAAGGAGACGCTCAATTACCCGCTTGCGATTAAAATGCTGAACTCACATTCCCGTCTGAAAAAAAGAAAACAGAAAAGAGAAAGAGAAAAATATATATATTGACCTTTGTCAGGCCAAACCCGCACATCTAGCAGGCGATATAACTCTCCCTCTCTCTGTCTTTGTCC
Source organism: Merluccius polli (assembly GCA_030340625.1). Taxonomy (NCBI): domain Eukaryota; kingdom Metazoa; phylum Chordata; class Actinopteri; order Gadiformes; family Merlucciidae; genus Merluccius; species Merluccius polli. The sequence continues at coordinate 106,831 of JAOPHQ010004005.1, forward strand.
TCGGTAGTTACAATGATCATTTATTCATGATCGTTTTTGTTTAGATTTGAAAGCTCACCTGAGAGCACAAAACCCGGGAAAGACAGTTGTGGATGTTTGGACTCCCCACACCATCGGTATCTCCATATCTTCTGCTATAACTATTTAGTCATTTAGCAGACGCTTTTATCCAAAGGGCCTTACAGTGAATTCTTAATGACGTACATGTCTGTAGGTACAATTTGAGAGCTGTAAAGAGAGCGAGCAGAAAAAAAGCTTTTTTGAAAGATTTTTGAGATTCTCTGTCATTCAATGCAGTGTTGCATTCCCGCACCTGTGATTGACAGGCAGATAGATACCCTGCCCTGATTGGTCAGAAATGAGCCGGGAGCGGTCTGAAATCTAAATGGCCTCATACAGAGGTCAACCAGAACAGATATCTTACAGTGCTTTTCACTCACTCACAGCCGACGGATCTAATGGCATCGCACAAATTACACTCAAATTATAGCTCTTAAATCTTACATACTGCACCTTTAAGTAGCAGGACGTTGGGGCATCTTGCTCACAGGACCAAACCCAGAAGCTTTAACTCTGGGAGTCAAACACCATAAACACCACCATAGAACTACTTTCTATCTGACTAACCCTAACCCGACTAACCAACACCCCAAGTATCTGCTTTTCAATCGCTCTTGATGTCCTCCATTAACTTAAAGAGGGACTGCAGACTCAATTCACACTACAGGAACCACTGTTGGTCAAACACAGGCTTTAAATCACATTGGATGCCTGAAGTGTGTGATTTGAACAAATGTTGGTAACACTATAATAACAAAACTGTTATATACTGTTATAAATTATTTATCTTGTATTAATAGGGCCATTTGTAAGGTGTTTGATAACTGCATTGTCATACTTTATAGACGACTTGTAAACACTTACTAATGATGCAACTAATGCTTACTGAAGCTAGTTGTAAAGCATTTACTAATCGTTTAGACCTTTGCGTGACTTAATCTAAAGTGAGAACTAGCACTGCCTTATTAAACATTTATCCATAAAGTTATCCATAAAAAGTGAAGAAGCTACCAGAACCTCACATCCTCAAGAGGAAACAGACACAAGGTGGTAGCCTACAGAAAATACAATGTTTATTGAACAGGTACAAAAAACACCCATTACTCTGTAGTTTCACAAAACAGATTCTGGCTAAAGATATTTGTAACTAATCTCTGAACCCATCGGCTATCTGCCTGATGACGATGTTAGCATCTGGCAGGTTATGGTGTAGCTAACGGATATCTGGATCTTCCTCTTCCATGTGTCGGTCATCACAGTCTGATCAGCAACTTGAGAAGCGAGAATGGAGTTGGAGTTGAGAGACGAAGTTTATTTCCAGACTTTCCTATCTTTTTCTGTCTTGCGAAGGCATTGACGGTGCACAGCGTTTTTTCTTGTATTCTTGGTCTTAAGTTGCTAATCAGACTGTAATGACCGACGCACGGAAGACGAAGTCGTTATCCGTATATCCGCTGGCTACACCATAACCTGCCAGATGCTAACATCGTCATCAGACAGATAGCCGATGGGTTCAGAGATTAGTTACAAATATTTTATCCAGAGTTTTATGAAACTACCAAGTAATGGGTGTTTTTTGTACCTGTTCAATAAACATTGTATTTTCTGTACCACCTTGTGTCTGTTTCCTCTTGAGGATGTGAGGTTCTGGTAGCTTCTTCACCCTTTATGGATAACAACAAAAGTATTAACTAACGATTAGTAAATGCTTTACAACTAGCTTCAGTAAGCATTAGTTGCATCATTAGTAAGTGTTTACAAGTCGTCTATAAAGTATGACAATGCAGTTAACAAACACCTTAAAAATGGCCCTATTAATACAAGATAAATCATTTATAACAGTATATATAAATGCTTAACTTATTCATGTTTTACTAATGATGAATTAACTATTAACTAACGTTGTAAATGCTCCAAAGTGTTTAGTTATTATAGTATTACCCACATTTTGCCGTGGCAATTCAATGCTGTGTTATGGATTATTGGGATGATAAGCTAGGAGCTGCCAGATGATTCTAGCGGTTCGTTTGGATCGCCGGCTGCTGAGGTTTTCTGTTTGTTTAACTACGATATGAAACCAGACGTGAAAAACAGCAAAACAATGTCAGGTCAGCCTGATCTCAAAACAAGCGTCGTACATATGTGTACGAAATGTCAGTGCACGTTGATTCGTACAAATGTATACGAATTTATACAATAGTTAGGTCCGGTCAAACTATTTAGCGATTTCTGATTGGACAAGACACCGTGGGTGACTCTTCACAGCTACTAATCACTCCGCATACGGCAATTTGGCCAGCCTGATCTCAAAACAAGCGTCGTACATATGTGTTCGAAATGTCAGTGCACGTTGATTCGTAACCCTAACCCTAACCATAACCATAACCCTAACCCTAACCATAACCTCATAAAAAGGAACGATCTCGGCACTCACCCCTCAACCCGAGCCACACGACGGTAATCAAATATGGCGGAAAGACCGTGAATAAAGAAGTTGGTTGGGGGGCGTGGTTAACCATACCTTAATTCGTACAGGCTTGTACGAATTAACGGGACATGACTTTTCGTACATGTTTTTACGACCATGGCTTTGTGATCGCGTTGGTCAGGTAGTCTGACAAGGCAAACATAGAGAGCAGGATTTAAAAAATCAAATAATACATTATATCATATTCTATTATTAGCATTATTATTAACAGAAGATACTTTATTCATCCCAGGCATGAAATCCTGGGTTTGTTCCCCCTTTTATTAATATTACTATTATTGTTGTTATTTTTATGAATGAGATCAGGCTAGTTTGTGGTTTTTCTGTGGCCAGAATGTCCCTCTTTGTCATGTGATGTGGGCGCAGCGATTAAGGCTTTTTGAATAATAATTGTTTGCACTGCGCATACTTTATAAATGTTTAATCACAGGACTACTGGGGAAGGGGGGGAACTGTCAAGGACTGAGGGAGAGAAGGGCTGTGTGTGTGTGTGTGTGTGTGTGTGTGTGTGTGTGTGTGTGTGTGTGTGTGTGTGTGTGTGTGTGTGTGTGTGTGTGTGTGTAGGTGTGTAGAGATATCTCTACATCTATCTTCATGTTACTGCAATAAAATGATTACAAAAAGAAAGCCCAATAAAGAAAGAAGGAAAGAAAGACAGAGAGACAGAATAATATAGGAACACAGGCAGACAGACAGTAAAGAATGATAGAGAAAAGAATGATAGACAGACATACATGAAACAAAGACAGACAAACACGGAAGGCATGAGGCGGGAAAGAAAGACAGACAGACAGACAGACAGATGGACAGACAGGGTTGCGTGGTCAACACTTATTGAGTGAGACCCATTCAAATCAGATGTAATCTTGTCGTTGTGCGTCCCAGCCGCGGCTGAAGGACGATTCTTTCAGAACGCCAATGATCTTAGAGACACGTGATGATGGGTCTCCTTCCTCGAGGAGCTCTCCAGCGCCGCCGTCACCGCTTTGTCTGAGGAGCGATGCCTCGGGACTCAAGAGGTGGTTGTTCTTCAAGATAACCACAATGGGCAAGAGTAAGTAAATCAGTTGACGAATGATGAACAATGAATGAATGATCCGTTTTCATTTTATACGTGGTTTTTTTTATGATAAATAAATATCTGGTTCTGCAGAAAGAGGCAGAAAGGTCATGGCATCAGAGAACTCATCGTGTGCCGGTGTGTCGCAGCCTTGGGCTCCTATTGGTCCACTGCAAACTATTCCATGAGGTAGTCTCTCTCTCTCTCTCTCTCTCTCTCTCTCTCTCTCTCTCTCTCTCTCTCTCTCTCTCTCTCTCCCTCGCACTCGCTCTCTCACACACACACACACACACCCTGGCCCTTTGTCGTCACATTCAAGCCAACTAAGTAGACTCTAAGCCGTTTTAACATTTAATCAGTAGCAGTAATAGCAATTGTACATAACAACAATTGCTTTTTGACTAGTTAGAATTCAAAGCCAACATATCCATAATGTAATTTTGACTAGTAGCAATTCTAATTAAAGATATCTACAATTAATTTCTCACTAGTCAAAATGTTAATTCTTGATGTCAACAATTAATTTCTTACTAGTGGAAATGTTCATTGTAGATATCTGTAACTTAATTACAACTAGTAAACTTTTACCACTGACTTCTATTCAAACTCAATTACAGATATCTATAATTCAATTTTGACATGTTATAATTCCAAGTCGACATATCCATAATGTAATTTTGACTAGTTGCAATTCTAATTAATGATATCTACAACTCAATTCTCACATGTCAAAATGTTAATTATTGATATCAACAATTCAATTCTCACTAGAAGAAATGTCAATTGTTGATATTAACAATTCAATTCTTACTAGTGGCAATGTTCATTGTAGATATCTACAATTGTTCTTACAGATATCATAAATGGAATTGTAGATATCTAAAATTAAATTCTGACTAGTCAAAATTAAATTATTGATATATCGGCTTGGAATTGTAACTAGTAAGAATGTCATTACAGATATCTGGAATTGCATTTTATCTTGAATTGCATTTCAGATATCTGAAATACTAGTGAAAATTATATTCGTACTAGTAACAATTATATTTGAGATATCTACAATTCCTTTTATAACTAGTCAGAATTGAATTTTAGATATCAAAAAAGGAATTTCTACTAGTCAAAATGTCATTGTTGATATGTTCAATGATGTACGTACATATCCAAAATTAATATGTTAATTTGGGCGACATATCCAAAATGAATATATTAATTTTGGCGACATATCCGGAATGAACATAGTAATTTGGGCGACAATGACGAGCTAAAATGGCGCAAGAAGACAAGAAGGACGAGAAGGACAAACCATGGAGCAAGCAGGACTTTCTAATACTGAAATCGCTCACACCTCCATTATATATGGATTATATGCCCTGTTCAATGGCAAAACATTTCCGTTGGATTTTAATAATCACCTCCATGTTCAACTTCTTCCACTCCGAAACAAATTTATGGTGCAAGTTGCCATGCCAACATTTGTTGAATATTCATGAGGTAGACATACATTTAAGTCGACCTGGTACTTCAATGATATGACGCCCACATATCAGAAATACAATTGTTGATATGTCGGACATATCGAAAATGCAATTGTTGATATCTGAAATGGGAAATTAAATTTCCACTAGCCACAATCCTTTTTCAACATGTGAAAATTCAGTTGTACATATCTGTAATCGTTATTCTTACTAGTGAAAAATGAATTACTGATATCTATAATTAAATTAAAGATATCTGTAAATCAGTTTTGACTAGTCGAAATGTCATTTTGACGAGTGAAAACTAAATCGCTACTAGTCAGCCCTACTGATTAAATGTTAAAATGGCGTGCCATAAGACTCACTGTGCGCTCTGTGAGGATACTCTCACCGCATGCCACCAAGGCGTCTGAGACCGCTGTTGTTCTTGCTGATAACCACCTCTCCGATGAGTTAACTCTGCTGCTGTGGAAGAATAAATAAATAAATACAAAGAAAACATCCAGATAGGCGTCATAAATGCTAGAAGTAATCGAGCTTCCCTGCCTTGTTTGTTAAAAAGTGTAAATAGCAGCTGGGGTGGTGGTGTGTTGCTATGACCCCCCACACTGTTAAAGAGGAAGTTAACTCCAATTCACTTTTTTCAGTTGAAAAAATCTGTACAATATAAAAAAAACATCTCTCCAACCGCAATTGAATAAACTGACAAACAAACTGTGAACGTCCAACGGTCTTTTATCGCTAACCTGCCGCTGAACATTTGGATATGTGTGACCGTGACTCTGAAAGCTGTATTCAGATTACCGCCATATTGAAACATTCGTATATCTGTGGTCAAGCTGGTTTTAATGGATCACTCTGTTGTGTTATGTAACCGAATGTTATTGGCTATGATTCGTTAGTTTTAATTTGAAAGGTTTGTTGCTCGCCCCACTTCGTTTGATTAAATTGTGTTTTAATTGAGTCTCACTCATGGTTCTCATGCATTCGACTCCATAGCAATGACCGGAAGTCAAATAAATACATGAGAACCATGAGACTCAATCAAAACACAATCTGATGAAAAGAAAGTGACATTTTTATGAATATTTGTGATTATAATCAACTGATTCTTGTTTATGTGGGTTTTTTTCACATGACAACAGATTGGTAGCCCACCAGCTTGTGATGAATCTCTCTCTCTCTCTCTCTCTGTCTCTCTCTCTGTCTCTCTGTCTCTCTCTCTCTCTCTCTCTCTCTCTCCCTGTCTCTGTCTCTCTGTCTCTGTCTCTCTCTGTCCCTTTTTCTGTCTCTATCTCTGTCTCGTCTCTCTCCATCCCTCCAGCCCAAGGGCCCGAGAGCGACTGTGTGCTCCCCAGCAAAGCACTGCCTGGCTGGGGGTCATGGGGTCAGCCTGCGGCCCCTCAGAGCCCCTCCCACCCCACCACCGTGGCCCTAACCGCCCAAAAAGACCCTTCACAGGCTGTGAAATAAATAAATAACCACACACTTCAAAGGCTGGTTCAAAAAGCACGAGAAACACAAAACAAAGACTGCACACACACACACACACACACACACACACATATATACGCACACACACGACTATGCGCACACACACAGACCCACGTGCGCACACACAGGGCACATCCGACGAGACGATAGAGAAGGGATGTGAAGGAAAAAAAAAACTACAAAGAGGACGAGAACATGTACAGTTTACTCTCCGATGACACGCAGCTTCCAGAAAATACCGAGCGGAGTGGCCCAACCCGGAGTGTGTGTGTGTGCATGTGTGTGTGATGGTTCGATATTCGCACCAAACAACCTCTGGAGGAAAACAAAGGTACGGTTAAGAGTGATACGATGTAAAAATACCGACAGATATGTTCACCCGCCTCGTCACTGTGCTGTCGGTGGTGATTTACTTTATTTTATTGTAGAAAGTGAAAGCTAGCTTTAGCATTAGCGTAGCGACTACGCCTGGCAAACAAACCCTCTCTCAGAGACAAAAGATAAAAGACGTCCACTCCACAGAAAAGCCACCATCGATTAAGCTCTCTGTATATCATTATATTATTAGACAGGCAGGATGGTTTAAACCCCAATGTCCACAGCCTTTACCAACCCTGCTCCTTAATGACATGTATCTAAAAGAATGATAATGTGTAAATATAAATTATATATAACTTACTATAACGAATGTGATAAGGTCAATAATAGCACATTGTGCTCATTTGAAGAGTCTGCTAATTCACGTATGGTAAAGAGCGATCTCATTGGTAACGTCCATTATTAGCAGGTTCATTCTTGTCATGGAGGAAATCATTATTTTTTTTAATTTCGTCAGTATTTCCTGGAAAACCAGCCGTTGTTAGAGCTTATCGTGTTCGAGTGTTTGTGTAGCCACGTTTGTGTGTGTGTGTGTTATTGTTTACCCACTAAAGACTATGTGAGCTGGGGCAGTGAGCTAGCTAGCATGGCCTTGAGTTACGCAGCGAGGACTAACCCTATAAAATATTGAATAGGCTAGAAGGGGGCGGGCTGGGCCCTTATGTAGGGGAGTGTGTGTGTGTGTGTGTGTGTCAGTTCCCCCAAACCAAAACAAACTCCACAGCCCCCAGTGTACGCCTAAAATCAGAAAAGTGGATTGCAATATACCTTCCATCGCAAATCAACCATTCTCTCTGTATTTCTCAACTCCCCTCTCGCTAAAACACACATTCATACTCACGCACACACACACACACACACACACACACACACACACACACACACACACACACACACACACACACACACACACACACACACACAGATACACCTACACACACACAGACACATGCTCACATACGTACGACTCTCCCTCTCTCTCACACACATACTTTTTAAGATTTTGTAATCTATTTTAATTAGTGTGTCTGCACATGTGTATGAACGTGTGTAAAAAAGTGTGTGTGTGTATGTGCGTGTGTGCGTGCGTGCGCGCATGTATGTGTGTGTGTGGTGTATAAAGGGTTTCCAGGGCAGCCGTCTTAGTTCAGTTGAAAGAGCACAGATAACATGGAGCTTTCTCTGCTGTTAGGAGTTAGTGGTCCGGGACCCCTCCTTAAATCACCCCCAGACAGAGGGCTGATGGACAGGAACACACAGCCCGGCTGACAGGCCTGGAGACGACCCCCAGACCCCACCAAGCCACCGGTCTGCTCTCCAACACGCTGCCCTGCTCTGATTGGGTCTTAATGACCCCGTAATGATCACGACAGACAGGTACACACAGAGGCATACACACACATGTATACCGGTACACAGAGAGGCATGTGCACACACAAACAGACACACACACATACACACATGCATACCAATACACAGGCCGACACACACACACACACACACACACACACACACACACACACACACACACACACACACACACACACACACACACACACACACACACACACACACACAAACCCCAACCAAGCCCCCATTCATTTCCAAACCTTTACCTCAAAATACTTTGAAACGCTAAACTTGAAACGTGGCTAAACTCGCCCATTCCGACCATTGAAGATCAGCTGAGCCTCCCTATTAGCAGTCTATTTGCGCTCCTTCCATTGTTCACGTTGTGTTTCAAGGAGCACAAGGCGGATAGCGGTATGTGTAGAGACCATTACAGTGTGTGGTCTTGTCCCCCTCAGTCTTAAGACAGACACTGCATAATAATCAAGCCTTTCCCTCCAGAGTCCATATCTTAAGACACGCTTGTGATGAGCCGGTAGCCGTAGTTTGGTGCATATCATCACCAAACTAAAATGTGGGGGGGCAGGGTGAGGGATCAGCCAGTGACATTTGACATCTTCATAATTAACTGCCACACGTTTGTCTGCCCTGTACCTTTAAATGGTGCGAGTGCCCTGTCCCATTTAATATGCTTATAAGCACAATGTATTATTCAAATATGCAGATGAGAGGCGATGAGGGAAAACAGACTTTTTGACACAGGTTCCTCCTTCCCCCACGCCAATGACCAGGGGCCAGGGACAACCTCACGGAAATTTCCATTCGCCAAACTTTTCTTCCTCTGGTCTGGTGCTTGTGTTCTTGTGTTGCACATAACCAATGTTTTTTCTCATACTACCAATGAGGGAAAACAGTTTAGCTTGGTAACAGAAGAATGAACTCTGACACGGAGGCAACCAATGCATTATGGGTAATAATCACAAGAGCCTTTGTTCTGCTGTAGGATAAACAGAGTTTAGTAATGCAGGGGAATGAATTGAAGCAACCAAAAAGGCATTTTGCAATGCATCATGGGTAATAATCACCAGGAAAAAGAGCCATATAAGTTGCAGCTGCGTTTCGAGAGAAAGCGGTCATCTTTAAACCCAGTAGAAGTGTTTTTTTTCTGGGGATGTGGGCCATGTTGAAATACAGGGGCTGTAATGTTCGTTTGGGTTGAGTTCCTTTGAAGAGGCTGCTGGTCCCTGGATGGGACGGGGGAGGGGGGGTCTTCAATGAACCGGGACCCAACTACATGAAACCCCTGGACCACACACGGACTCACACCAGCCAGGCTTCACCAAGTTCACCATCCCATATCTCCACCCTGTTTCTCCATTCATATCCACTCCACTCATCCTCTCATACCTCCTCCACATTCACACTCCCATACCTCCACATTCACCCTTTTACTTGTCCTCTCCATTCATCCATGCATATCCACTTCTGCTCTTCCCATAGCTTCTCCACATTCACCCTCCCATACCTCCACATTCACCCTCTCACATGTCCTCTCCATATCATCCATTCACATCCACTCCTGCTCCTCTCATATCTCCAACACATTCACCCTTCCACAGCACCTCTTCATTAACCCATGCCTACCCTTTCCATATCTAGTCATTCATATGCCAACCACATTCATCCATCTCCTCCACATTAATCCATTCATATCCCCACCTCATCTACCCCCCTATATTCCCTCCACATCCCCACATTTAAATCTACACCACAATTATATCTCATCCTCATTTACCCACCCATATCCTTACCACATTCACTGATTCACACCTCCTCCAGATTCACCCTTGCACATCCCCTGGTGCTGGTATATGTAATTATATATAGCAGTGCACATATAAATCATTTTGTAGATGGAGGATAGAACTGTCGTCTGTGAACAATTGAAAACCCAAAATGATCAAATTGTCATTGATTTCTCCTTTTAGAGGAAACAAAAGGAGTATTTAAAAAATGTCAATCATCATCTAAACCAAACAAATGATGAAAACGCTTTAGAAATCCAAAATTTGAGGAGGGTCTATCCGTCTTCACCCTATCACCCCTCTGCTGATCAAAGCCCAGATATTCTTCAACTGCTTATTTACTTATTGAAACACTTCATTATGCACAGAATCACATCTTAATATTAGAATGGCTTCAAACATTTACATTTACATTTAGGGCATTTAGCAGATGCTTTTGTCCAAAGCAACTTACAATAAGTACATTGGTTAGGAGAAAGTGCAACAGTAAACCGCTATCAGTAGAGGATTTCACAAGAACGAGTTTCAAGCACACCTAATTGCTAAGTTAACTGATTGCTAGAATACAAAGGAGATAAGTGTGAAAATACTAAGCGCAGAAAAACAAACGTAAGAGTCAGGACATACAAACATAGAATGATTGCAAACCATTTAGAAGCATATTCATGTGTGCATGTATCCAGTATTGTTTGTGTTGTGTATTGTACCATAGTTTTGTACGGTAAATAAAATGAAAAAAATAGATAGTTTAAGAATCAAGACATACATAATTAATCTGAACTAAAATGATATGGGATTGTGTTGTCAGGACATCCATTCCATTAAGAATTTGGGATTTTTGAGATATCATTTAATTATTGTTGGTTTGTGTGTTTTTGTTGTAGTTAGTCAGGTTAGACTAGTTTTCTTGCTTGTTAGGCTTGTAGTTTGTAGTTTTCCTGCTGGTTAGGCAGGTAGTTTTCCTGCTTGTTAATTAGGTAGTTTTCCTGCTGGTTAGGCGTGTAGTTTGTAGTTTTTCTGTTGGTTAGGCAGGTAGTTATCCTGCTTGTTAGGCAGGTAGTTTTCCTGCTTGTTAATTAGGTCGTTTTCCTGCTGGTTTGGCAGGTAGCTTTCCTGCTTGTTAATTATGTAGTTTTCCTGCTGGCTAGGCAGGTAGTTTTCCTGCGTGTTAAGTAGGTAGTTTTCCTGCTGGTTAGGCAGGTAGTTTTCCTGCGTGTTAATTATGTAGTTTTCCTGCTGGCTAGGCAGGTAGTTTTCCTGCGTGTTAAGTAGGTAGTTTTCCTGCTGGTTAGGCAGGTAGTTTTCCTGCTGGTTAGGCAGGTAGTTTTCCTGCGTGTTAATTAGGTAGTTTTCCTGCTGGTTAGGCAGGTAGTTTTCCTGCGTGTTAAGTAGGTAGTTTTCCTGCTGGTTAGGCAGGTAGTTTTCCTGCGTGTTAATTATGTAGTTTTCCTGCTGGCTAGGCAGGTAGTTTTCCTGCGTGTTAAGTAGGTAGTTTTCCTGCTGGTTAGGCAGGTAGTTTTCCTGCTGGTTAGGCAGGTAGTTTTCCTGCGTGTTAATTAGGTAGTTTTCCTGCTGGTTAGGCAGGTAGTTTTCCTGCTGGTTAGGCAGGTAGTTTGTGGCTGGCCTCTGTAGACTGATATTGAGCTGCTCCACCTCGTCTGTGCAGCTTAAAGGATGTAAACATTAGTAAATATGTGTGTGTGTGTGTGTGTGTGTGTGTGTGTGTGTGTGTGTGTGTGTGTGTGTGTGTGTGTGTGTGTGTATGTGTGTGTGTGTGTGTGTGTGTGTGTGTGTGTGTGTGTGTGTGGAAGCAATATCAGGTTGGGAGGTGTCTGTGGGGGATTATCGAGTGTTGTGTTGATGATGTGGTTCTGCTGTACCCTCCTCCTCCTCCTCCTCCTCCTCCTCCTCCTCCTCCTCCTCGCCTGGAGCCCGCTCTTAGCCTACCATACACCCCCTACTGAGACTCTCTCTCTCTCTCTCCCTCTCTCTCTCCTGTCTCATTCTGTCTTTCTCCCTTTCCCCCTTGCTCTCTCTCTCACTCTCTTCCCCCCCCTCTCCCTCTCCCTCTCTCTCTCTCTCTCTCTCTCTCTCTCTCTCTCTCTCTCTCTCTCTCTCTCTCTCTCTCTCTCTAACTTTCTCTTTCTCACTTTCTCTTTCTCACTTTCTCTCTCCTGTCTGACTCTGTCTCTCTCCTTTCTCACTCTCAGTCCCCATCTCTCTCCTGTCTCTGTCTGACTCTCTCATCTGTTTCTCTGTAGTTCTCGACCTCTCCGCCAACTCTTATTAATTTAAAAAAATTTTCATCTGTCTTTATCTTCCCATCTGCTCTCATTTCTTTATTTTAGTTTTATGTGAAGAGTTTCCATCCCATTCTCATTGAGTTATTTTGTTATTGTTCACGACAACTTAACCTTTTTTAATTTTCAACATAATATTCATTCATCCATCTAGCCAGTCATCCACCACCAGTTTGTCTATGTTTTGTAAATATTTTTAGATTTCTTTATTTGTTGTTTGCTGGTTATTTCAAATGCCACCTGTTAACCACATTTTATGATCTATTTTCATCTCATCTCGCATCTTATTTTTAATCTCATAATTTATCTTTTTGGTCTGACTAGCCTTTTTGAATGTACTTAGCTTGCCTTTCAAACTGAACGCTTCAAGTCTGCCTGCAATAAAACTTGGGATTTAAAGCTCAATTCCAAATGTTGAGGTTCACATGTGTTAATGACCGCTGTTACGCTATCTTGCTAGAGGCTACTCACAATCATAATCTGATGCTACAGTAAATGTCCTCTTTCAAGTTCGTCAAGCAGACTAAATACCCTTCTGACCAATCACGAAACGTCTTCCACTAAGTGTGCATAGAAACGTCTGTTGTTTGTGGTGAGTTTACGTCCATTAATTTGTGATGTTTAGCGAGGAGGAAAATAATAATACTCTTTTTCTGGTAGCTGTTCCCATGGGTCATTGCTTTACCCCAGGTTGTTGTCCCAACCTTGACCATAATGCCTCAACTTAACCTTAACCTGTTCTCAACTTGTTGCACCTATCCTCACTATTTCTGTTACAAGCCAGATGCCCCCTAACCCCTATACCTACTCCTTAATTACATGTATCTGAATGAATTGTAGTTATTATTAAAGTGAATTGTTATCATTATGATTGGTTGTTGGAGACGTTGTAGTGTAGCTACTGTAACTAAAACAAAGCCAGGGGAAGTTGTCTGCAGTGACACCAGTGAGAGGTATTTCCTGTTTGTGCCAACAGGCCGAAGCAACAACCAATCCCTGTGGTTTTGGTCATCACTGTGGTTCTCAGAGGGCCATGTGACTTTGGCGGTTTTTGGAAGAGCGATGTTAATGCTCGATGATGTCATTTGACGTGATTTTTTTTCAATGATCTCTTTGTTTGTAAATGTTTCTTTCTTTCTTCCATTTTTTCTTTGCTCCCACGGTATTTATGCACTCTCTTCGTCGTGCTCCTAAAATCTCTCTCCTCTCTTTCTCGCTCTGCCTCTCTCTTTCTCTCTTGCCCACTCTTTCTCTCTCTTCCCCTCATCTCTCTCCATCCATCTCTCTCCCTTTCTCTCCCCATCCCTCTCAGTCCCTCCCTCCCTTTCTCTCCCTATCCCTTTCACTCCCTCCCTCCCTCCCTCCCTTCCTCACCCCACCTCTCTCTCCCTCTCTCTCTCTCTCTCTCTCTCTCTCTCCATCCCCCTTTCTCCCTTTCTCTCTATCCCCCTCTCTCCCCTGGTCCTTGCCCACCATCATGGTTTACCAAATATAGTCTGACAAAGCAGAAGTGGGATTTCTCCCCTGATTGAAGATCAAAGTGTCCCAGTCTCCTCCTCAAAGACCGCCCAGTCTATTAGGCGTCCTTAAGAACAGAAGAAACATCAATTTCTGCCACATCAATGGCGGCTTCATAATCAATTGGAAAAGACACTTGTATGGGGATGCAAATCTTATCTTTGTCTTACTAGAGCTTTTAGAAGATGCATGTCGGGATTTAATGTTATGAAATAAAAGGGGGGTGGGTTGGGGGTGGTTTTTAATCTAAAGATGCAGAGGCGTTAGTAATGGTGGAAATCAAAGCCTGGAGACTGCGGTAATTACAGGAGGAGTTTGGCTATCCTTATTAATATTGATCAAATATACTCTGATCTGATCTCCAGGCTTAAGATGAATCTGGAAGGTGGTTAATGAACACAAAATAGAACAGGCTCTCGTATCCGAGGCGCATCACCCACCATAAATGACCGGCCTGTTTAATTTTCTCGAGAAAAAACGAAAACACGCCCCTGGAAAAAACCTGACCAAAATCGTGCTTTGCCGTTTAAAATACTGACGATTAACACCCCTATTTCCTCAACGTTCCTGGTTTGAAACTATTTGCTGCTCTCTCGCTGTGGTTAATTTGCGTGGTGAAGAGATTCACGCTCATGCGATTTCAGCGTTGGGGAGGGAGGCAATTGTGCCAAAAGGGAATCCAAGGTCGCTCTCTCATTGAACTGATGAGCACGCGTGCGGCTTTAAAATGGCCCCTAAATAATCCGATGTCCTCCCGGCAAGTGGATGCACAAAAGACTGCGTTTCAGTCGTCATCTCTCACACACACGCACACACACACAATACAGCGGCGGATCAGAGAGAGCTAAAAAGATCCCCATTTTGAAGTGTAAATAAGACGCGACTCAAAATGCGAGACGCCGGGGAGGCCAACAGTTTTCTTTTCTACATCATCATCATCATCATCATCATCATCATCATCATCATCATCATCATCATCATCATCATCATCATCATCCTATGCGGTTTCCAGCGCTTTCTAAGCATTAAATGGTATCTAAAGTGGCAACCAAAGAGTTTAATTTAAAGCCGTGCAACACAGGCGTTGGGGCGGGATCATGGAGGTGAACAATATCCATTAATGTTTGTTTCATTGAAATTCATGTATCCAAATCCTCCAGCTATGCCAAGACGTAAACAATAGCGAGCAAGCGAGGCGGTGCTGGAGCCACCCGTGTGGAAAGCATTGATTGTTGCTAGCTTGAAGCCCTCGCTATATTGGCCGCAGAAGTTGAGGTCAATTGATTTTTCTGCATTAATTTCTCAATTAGGAGAGAGAGAGAGAGAGAGAGAGAGAGAGAGAGAGAGAGAGAGAGAGAGAGAGAGAGAGAGAGAGAGAAGGAGAGGGAGAGAGATTTTCTGTATGTTTTGACTCCACTGGTGTGTGTGTGTGTGTGTGTGTGTGTGTGTGTGTGTGTGTGTGTCTCTCTGTGTCTGTGTCTGTGTGAGTGTGAGCGCGCGTGTGCGCATGCTGCTTTTTGTTGCTACAACTATAGATCTACTGTAGTCGCAGAATATTTGATCAACCAAACATTGAACTGTCTGTTTGACAACAGACAATGTTAAGATCCGTATTGATAGAAACAGAAATGCGGGAGAGGTAATCAATAATTTAAAACAAAACAATGCCCTCAGCCCACGTATCACCGAAATACTGAAGTCATTACGGACAAACATTAAAACATACCTTAAAGAATAAGCCGCTCCAAGCATACAGCATGTGTGATATTGACAACAGAGACTAACTAGTGTGCATGGCCGACAACAACACCTCCAACAATGCATTCTTCATTTTATTTCTGCAGTGTATTTGAAATTGCAACGCACAAAAGCTGTTGCTGAAGCAAAGCCTGCATACAGTCAATGACATCCATCCATCCATCCATCCATACTACTGTACTGTGTAAAATGAGTACTTGGCGTATGTACAGATGCGAAGACGGCATTAACGTGTTAATTTGATGTTGATGCCTCATTCAGAATGTAGTGTGGATGTTCAGATCAACGCGTAGACTCCTTGACCTTGTACTTACACTGTGTATTATGGGATATATCCTCTTAAATAGGTTACATTTCTCAAACATGTTTTCTCCACAATCACTTTCTCAGTTTAACCAATATAATGAAGCGTGGATACGTGACCGTCAAAGCAACACACTCGCTACCACCCCTCTACAAGATAAATAATTCTCTTTTCACAGTGTGCCTCGATCCTCCATCTGGTAAACACATCAAAACATATCGTCTCCATGGTTTTCCCTCCTTAGACCAATTCCAACTGGTTTGTTGGAAGACAATGGCAGCGTGCCGCGATGGCGGTTCATTACATCCCGCCATAACCCTGCCTGGCAACCTTGGACTTGCATTCCTCTTCCAGCGAGACATATTTGCAGAAAGAATATATTCAGATGAATCCTACACTTATGTGCTGCACGTGTGTTTGTGCTCATTGGCCTTTGTGTCTGTATAAACAATAACAAGCACTGTGAAATGTACCACAGATCAGTAGTTCCCAACCTTTTGTTTTAGGTGTACCACTAAATTGTCATCAAGACTTTTCGCGGACCACCTCATATGCAAACGGTAACCAAATTGATAAATACATGTGCAGTGGCAAAGAATGGCAGCGCACCCTTTATACACAATTATTACTGAAAGAAGGCCACAGCCAGTGGGAAACAGTGGACATTTTTGCTGTTACTGCAAATTTCAAGAATAACATCCCACGTACGTATCCCACCTGCAGTACCCTTCCAAAGGTTGAAAAACACTGCCCTAGATGTTCTGCATTTACCAGGGAAACTGTTATGGGTTTTTTTGGACCCAAGGTCATCATTCCGATGTGCCGGAGTACAGCCTACAGGAGGAGAAAGAAATAACCCCATCATCCTCAAATCCTCAATGGTATTTCATGTAATCGGCCGGCTCGCGCACATTCCTAGGGAGGAGGAAAGCTCAAGTGGCTCCAAAGCAAGGATGCTGGAGGATGTGATAGGAGTGTAGCATGTCGCTAACTCTTTACAATCTGGAGGACGAGAAGGGAGCGTAGCATGTTGCTAACTATGTACAATCTGGTGGATGAGATGGGAGCGTAGCATGTCTCTAACTCTTTACAATCTGCAGGATGAGAAGGGAGCATAACATGTCGCTAACTCTTTACAATCTGGAGGATGAGGAGGGAGCGTAGCATGTTGCTAACTCTTTACAATCTGGAGGATGAGAAGGGAGCGTAGCATGTCGATAACTCTTTAAGAGCTGGAAGATGAGAAGAGGCGTAACATTTCGCTAACTCTTTATGATCAGGAGGATGAGAAGGGAGCGTAGCATGTCGCTAACTCTTTACAATCAGGAGGATGAGAAGGGATCATGGCATTTTTCTAACTCTTTACGATCAGGCGGATGAGAAGGGAGCATAGCATGTCGCTAACTCTTTACAATCTGGAGGATCAAAAGGGAGCATAGCATTTTGCTAACTTTTGACGATCAGGAGGATGAGAAGGGAGCGTAGCATGCATCCTCTTTTGTCTGCGTCTCTATTTAAAGCATTAAACTTAAAGATAAAGACTCCTCTATATCTGTATATGACTAATACTACTACAACTAATACTATTGCTACTACTACTACTACTACTACTACTACTACTACTACTACTACTACCACCAGGGCTGGACTGGGATGAAAAATCAGCCCTGGCATTTTGGCCCAGACTGGCCCGCCACAATTGATCACACTGGGGTTTAAAGAAGTGATTGGGCCAGCCCAGTTTCGATAAAAAAACACAATGGGCCGATCTACCTGTTTTACGGGTCGTTCAGACAAACAAACAAAAAACACAGTTGTGTCGGCCCACCAGGAAAGTGCCCCGTCTGCCAGATGGCCAGTCCAGCCCTACTACTAACTACTGCTACTTCTCCTACTCCTACTACAACTACTACTGCTACAGTTACTACTAATACCACTAATAATAATAATGAGCCTGCACATTGTACAAATCTGAGAAGAGAAGCCAACATTTTAATTTATTTTTATATCCATGCTGTTTTTAGCCCTACGGGTAGTAAATGTGTCTTCCTGACAAGGAAGACACATTTACTACACACAGGCTGTTGGCCCTCCATACACTAAATAAAAGTGATGACTTTAAATTGAGGCTCAGGAAGGTTAAACTGCCCTCAGCCTGCTTTTAATTATAGAGCCATTCATTCATTCATGAATGTCAGAAAGTCATTGTGAATCACTCCTTTTCTCTCCCCCCACTGTTCTCCTCCTTTCACAGTAAGGGCCCCCGCTTCCTGTCTGGTGCCAGGAACAGGACGGAGCTAGCATGAGGTGCGTTAACAATGAGAGCCAGGATCTCCCTCCTGTGGCACCAGAGGGGTGGAGCCTTATGGTTTGAAAGGAAGACATCCTTGTCGATTTGAGACACAAAAGGCCCAAGACCACCAGGAGAAGGCATTGGTCTGGTTCCCAATGAGTCGGAAAAGATGACAAAGATAAGATAAGTAAAAAACAAAATGTTTTAGATCTGCCTTCCCAGAGTCTGACTTTAAACACGTCACACAACTTGACCCAACCAAGTCTCACAACAAAGCATGTAATACCTACGTTGGTCCACGGGGGAAAACGTGGTATATTCACAATAAAGGCTCTAAAATCATGTTATACTTACGTTTAATTTGACCTATTCATTTACATTGGCCTACGCACCGGTCACGTGACGGTCAAGTTTCCCCCTGCGAAAACAAAAAAAATGGCGGACACTCCTTACATTTTCCGTGGAAAATGCAATATTTGGAGCTACCGTCCACATTTACATGCATTTAGATGACATTTCTGGCGAGAAGTATGCGTTATATTTTCATAATCTTCTATCAGAGAATGTAGACAAACTTCCGTTTATTAGTTTCTACGACGATTTTAGTGTCTCTTTAGAAAATCGTTGGAATGCAACGCTTTGTACCGTTGTTATGGTGGTTGCTATGGACGCTACTATCGCGCGACCACGGCTCTAATGGACGATGTGGGCATCCGTCCTATTGGTTAGTTATTACTCCTGTATCAGAGCTATAGAGTAAACAACTCTATACTCTATAGCTCTGATTCCTGCACCATGTTTCAATGACGTCAGGTTGCTAGGGGCTACGGCTGAAAGACGCCGCAACCACCTGTCCCATTGGGAGGACCTATCACCCGGAAGTACTACTGTCCTTACTGTACTATTGTTTATGTTGTAATGTCATACTATTATTGTTGACAATAAAGTTTGTTAAAAAAAACAACAACAACTATTATTGTCCCACACCACAATGTATGTCCCACAATGTGAACTCCAAACAATTCATGTTTGTCCAATTCATGGACAAACAAAGCAGCTGGAAACACTTGAAATAAAATGTAGCCTATATTTATATTTTTACAACATCAATCTCCCTATAATATGAACAAAATATGTTCAGGTTATACTTTCTCTCTTGAAAAACGGGCACAACGCTAACCCTAACCCTAACCCGGAAAATGAATCAAAACAACTACAAACGTTCGGAAAATGCAATACACTTAAGTGTGCGGCGCCATGTTTTTTGTAGTTCTAAACCCCCTGCATGTTACTATGGCACAGGCCTACTTTCTTTCAAAAGCTCATATCTTGGTCAATTAAAAAACAACTGTGTGTATTATATAGTATTGGTTCATCCAGGGCAATCCTGTCAGCCCTGGGGAAGGGAACACAATGGCTATAAATGGTCATATTAAGTAATATGGAAATATTTATATGAAAGTAGTTTAAGGGGTAAATGGGGTCTAAACTGCTCCAAATTGAAAAGCATGACTAAGGATAAGGTCACCATCAATATGTTGAACACATTTTGCCACTAAAGATCCCTTAAAATATGTTTTAGTGATTTTATCCATCTTGGCTCTATATAGGCTGTGAGAAAGTACACATCAAAGTTCCTTGGCAGTGAGCAAGATAAAAATGAAACTTTGTCGTAGGATGACAATGAAGACATCGTTGGAAAGGTCTTGATCTGCAGAGTACAGATATGCCACTGTGAACATTCTGGGTGGTTCCTGCTCCTCAGGAATGCCCTTTGAACCTTGAACCTAAGGCACTTTTAAAGGCTTACAGAAAAGCAACACAATGTGATACAAACATGGGGAAAACATCATATGTAGTTTGGAAAAAGATTCCAGGTCCAGGCACTCAGTAGGATGCAAAAAAGTATCATTTATTTGTTAGGGCTAAACCATTAAAAAAACACCAACGCGTGTCGGCTCATCAGCCTTCATCAGGGTGTCCTAACCATTGTTTTTGGAAAACTCTTGACTTCTTCTATCATGGCCTTTGTCAAACCAACGCTACTGGGTAGGGTCAAAACCAGGGTAGGGTCAAAACCAGATTTCACCCAATTAACAATAGTAAAAATGAAATCTGACCAAATAAATGTGCTCCCCAGTCCCTAAAACATATAATACACTTGCGAAGTTCCTTGACACATTTTCACATAATAGGGAAAACTTTAACTAAACACTTTAGATCTACAAAAAACATGGCGCCGCACAGTGTGCGAAATACCCATCAATATTCGGGGGGGGGTCCCCATCTCCCGATTGTTGCGCAATATCGATCTAAATTTTCTCATGCAGTAGGCCTATAGCATACTTAACGCCTATTATCGCACGGCCCCTATTATTGCACAATTTCTGGTTTATCAGACGATTGCGACCAGCAACAGATAAAAGAAAGGACAAGACAGTTATTTAAGCTACAAGTATGACAAAAATGGGCTCTGTACACCTTACTTATCAATATAAAACACTGTAGAACATTTATGTGTCCATTTCAGCATGGAACACTCACCGGCGCGACAAAAAACCTTCAAAGTGGCCGTGTGCGATAATGGGGCTACATGAGTCGACCTATTATCATAGATAATTTTAACAACGTTCATTTCCACGGAAAAAACGACTCGTTCATGGGAAAGTAAACATAAACGTGATCAAGAAACTGGTATTTTAAGTAAGTGAATATGTTGCGTTCTTCTAAAATTACACTTTGAACATAGAATTTCCCCACAACTCGCACGATAATAGGCGCCAGTACGCAAACATTACTATATTTCATGGATGCAAGTCGAGATAATCATTCTAATAGCCTACATGACAAACACACACGCACACACTTAACAATTTTGGATGCACGTTGTTTTATAACAAGGAGAGGCAAGACTGAAATAAGCATTTGACAAAACATCCTTTTACAACGGTGAAAAATCATTAAAAACACTGAACGAGAGCAAGTGTGCGGACATTACTTTCTTTTTCATTTGCTAGTTGTGTCCAGCAGCAACTGTTTTTTTTTTGGGGGGGGGGGGTCTTTCTCAACATTTACGTCTTTCGTCTGTTTGGCCAGCCCGTTCTCATCCCAACTCGTAATATACCGACGATTTGTCACGCCCCTAGACGTCTGACATTGACGCAAAAGGTACCCTCCCGCGTCTGTGTGAAACGATCTGGGTTCTCATAAATCCGTTCGCGGTGGTAAGAGACGAGCAGAGTCTACAGCGTCCATTCACTCCAATAATAACGGTGATAGATTACGCTAACCATAACCCTAACCCTAACCCTAACCCTAACCATATAACCATAACCCTTTTGGAGTGAATTGTTTCACAGTAGACTGCGGACGCTGTAGACTCTGCTCTGCGAGCGGACGCTGTACACTCTGCTTGTCTCTTACCACCGCGAACGGGTTTATGAGAACCCAGATCGTTTCACACAGACGCGGGAGGGTACCTTTTGTGTCAGTATCAGACGTCTAGGGGCGTGACAAATCGTCGGTATATTACGAGACCCCCCTCAAATCTGGCTTCTGAGTCTTTCAGGGGGTCTCATGGGTTGATCGGGGAGGTCGAGCCCCCCCGAGCCCCCCTGTATTTCGCACACTGGCGCCGCACAGTTGAGTGTATTGCACTTAAGTGTGCGGTTTGTTTATTGCAGTTTGGTATTTTTGATTCATTTTCCGGGTTAGGGTTAGGGTTAGCGTTGTGCCCGTTTTTCAAGAGAGAAAGTATAACCTGAACATATTTTGTTCATATTATAGGGAGATTGATGTTGTAAAAATATAAATATAGGCTACATTTTATTTCAAGTGTTTTTTTTAGACGTGTTTCCAGCTGCTTTGTTTGTCCATGAATTGGACAAACATGAATTGTTTGGAGTTCACATTGTGGGACATACATTGTGGTGTGGGACAATAATAGTTGTTGTTGTTGTTGTTTTTTTAACAAACTTTATTGTCAACAATATTATGACATTACATAACATAAACATAACATAAACAATAGTACAGTAAGGACAGTACTTCCGGCTGATAGGTCCGGCGTCTTTCAGCCGTAGCCCCTAGCAACCTGACGTCATTGAAACATGGTGCAGTAATCAGAGCTATAGAGTAAACATAGAGTTGTTTATAGAGTTGTTTACTCTATAGCTCTGATACAGGAGTAATAACTAACCAATAGGACGGATGCCCACATCGTCCATTAGAGCCGTGGTCGCGCGATAGTAGCGTCCATAGCAACCACCATAACAACGGTACAAAGCGTTGCATTCCAACGATTTTCTAAAGAGACACTAAAATCGTCGTAGAAACTAATAAACGGAAGTTTGTCTACATTCTCTGATAGAAGATTATGTAAGGGATAATGCCCGACAAGGAGTCGTGAACCGTCCGACGCGAAGTGGAGGACGGTTGCTTCCGCGAAGTCCATTAATTTCTGTTAATGGACACCTCGAAGGTCATTATCCCGCTTATACCATGGTCACTAACGAAAGAAAGAAATATTTAATCAATTAATAATACTTTCATGTGTTTTTTAGAGTTAAAATCGTGAGGGTTTTTTTACAAGTCGAGCGGACTATTTAATATCTCCCGTATGCAGGCGTTGCCAAGCAACGTGGCCATAGCGTCTTCATAGCGTCAACGTCTTTCCTAGGTGTACATTAACACTTTTTAACCTACACCCTCCAGCCAATCAGAATCGAGTATTCACCCAGACCATGGTATAAGAAAATATAACGCATACTTCTCGCCAGAAATGTCATCTAAATGCATGTAAATGTGGACGGTAGCTCCAAATATTGCATTTTCCACGGAAAATGTAAGGAGTGTCGCCATGTTTTTGTTTTCGCAGGGGGAAACTTGACCGTCACGTGACCGGTGCATAGGCCAATGTAAATGAATAGGCCAAATTAAACGTAAGTATATCATGATTTTAGAGCCTTTATTGTGAATATACTACGTTTTCCCCCGTGGACCAACGTAGGTATTACACGCTTTGTTGTGAGACTGGGTTGCTTGACCTCAGGTAAAAATATAGATTTTTTAGTTTGTTATACTTCTAACTGTTTGGTTCATTGGTCTCCTTATCTTGTCTCGGTCCACTGGTTGCAATTACACCTATTGTCAGTTATTTATGTCAGTTATACATACAATCAAATTAAATGACATCTCTATAATTTGCTTATTCATATTTAATTCCATGTATCATAAGGGGGGCAGGATAGTGTAGTCGCTAGGGTGTTTGACTCCCAGCCGACGAGGTTGTGGGTTTGATCCCCGCAGTGTACCTTGGAGGCATCCTTTAGGGGGACGCCCCTAACCCCTACCTGCTCCTTAACAAAATGTATCTGTACTGCCTAACCTCTACCTGCTCGTTTACAACATGTAGCCCTACCTGCTCCTCAATAACATGTATATGAATTCACTGTAAATCTCTTTAGATAAAAGCGTCTGCTAAAACACTTCTATATCATGTGTTGTGTCAACGTAAATCCAGTGTATCCAATCAATGAGCATGAAGCTGTTGACATGCATCACCCTGACCCTTGACGCAAAACACGCAATAGTGGACGTCCGCACAAAGCTTCTTTTTTTGTGTACTCTGCATTTGTATCACACAAAGCATGGCTTGGCAGGAACTTTCCCATCGAGGCACATTTCATATGGTACCGGAAGCATAGGAAAGGAAAACAATGTATAAAGATTGTGGGAAATGTAGTCCTTGAGACCTTATGGCTTGGTATGGCAGGACTATGAAAGGCAAAAGTCAGCAGACTGTCCTAGCCACTAGTCCCTCCTCTTCCTGTCACCGTGCCAGCTGGTCGGTGTCCACTCATCCCAACCAGCCCCCCCACCTAACCTTGTGCTCCGAGGTGGGTCCATATCTGCTGGGTTCAGGACCTGCCCGCCACACTGATTAATGGCCATAGCATCCATTTATGAAAAAAGGGCTTGTCTTGTTTGTTTTGGAGTCCAGCACAGACAGCTTCTCTGGCCCACTACGTTTCCCACACTGCCTTGTTTTCCTGGAGGCCCACAGGAGGTGTGTGTGAACAGCGCCCACGGATGATATAAAACCCTGCGTACGTTGGATTCATCACGGATGTTCAAACCTTCTTCTAGCCAATGGGACACAAATTTCCACCAAGACTCCGCCCCCCTCCAACTTGTAGAGAATCTTGTAAAAAATGAACACCAGTCCTCTGCCTATATGCCTGTGAACAGATTTAATCTCTCTGGCTCGCTATTGATCGATCAGCGGCCCAGTGAAATGAAATGGCCGTAGAAGTCAATGTTTCTGATATTAATTGCATTATGACAGGGCGAGCGCTATTGATTCTAGATCTGTCAGAGCGATGGACCGCAGAGGTGGGTCTTCATCACCTCTCTCTCTCTCTCTCTCTCTCTCTCTCTCCCCCCCCCCCCCCCCCCAGAATAGACCACAAAAGTACTATGGTGTACCAGAGAAAAACTGTTTGTTGTATTTGTCACCATAGTTCCCTGGGGTGATTGTTCTGAATATGAGTATTTTAAACACACACACACACACACACACACACACACACACACACACACACACACACACACACACACACATGATCTTGGAGATTAGCCATATGTTCTGACACCTTCTTAAAGCAAATGCATGAGACAAAAATCCACCTTTCCATATCAATTATATGTATTATTTCCCAAGGCTGCTCTACCAAAGTAATCCAAGTCAGAAAGTCAATAAAGTCTAGTATAAAGCATTATAGAGAGACAACATTAGCACATATAATATTGGCACGCAAATATTCTCGCGTGAATATTCAAATTTAATAATATTGTCATTAAACACAAGGAGGAGTCAAACTACATCTAGCATTTAGTCAATGGCATTTTATATATTTAAAAAAAAATGTTGTAATAGAAGGCAGGAAGTGCAGATAAAATAACCCCAGAAATATTTCATTTAGTTGTGCAAGGACAGAGCTGTTTACTATTTAGTTATTTAGCGTTTATCCAAAGCGACTTACAGAGAATACAGATACATGTCATTAAAGATCGGGTAGGGGTTAGGACAACCCCTGCAGTCACTGGGGTTCAAACTCGGTACCTTTTGGCTGGGAGTCGAACACCATAAGCATTAGAGATCCTGTCCCCATCTCTGCCCCATGAAATGGTCACTGGTATTAACTATTATTAAATCAAACATACCTCTCACATTATCTCCTCCTGAACTGGTAGGTTACTATTTTACTGTAGATTGCATTGTCCCTATACACGTTAATGACATACAACATGAAATAAACAGCTAAATGTTAAACATTTATCTTCTTGAGAGAACAACCTGAAAATGAATGCAGTTAATATTAGATTTTAAAATGATAGGAATATAAAACTGACTAAGTGGCAAAGTGACTTACAGTGCTTTTCTTTTTTAGATACATTTCATTAAGGAGCATGTTTGCGGTTAGGGCATCTTGCTCAAGGAAGCCTGCAGGTAGACTGCAGACAGTGGGGTATCCTGCCCTCTGCTACATGTCTGATGCTGATTTCAGTTTATTAGCTAACACCAATGTTTTGCCAATATGGCATCATTGCTGTATGTTATGATTAAAAAGTTGTTAAAACTGAAACTATAAATGTTTGTGGTTTTACTGTATTTATTTTAATTTTAAACTGTTTAACTTTACTGTAATGAGAAAGAGTGGAAATAACTACCAATCATTGTATCATAGCTTCGGCAGCAAACCCACAACAACTCCTTAGACACATCTTAATAAAAATCAAATATACAAAATAGTTGGTTTGTAAGATGGCAGCATTGGAAAACGGTGCAGCATTACATTCTAAACTCATGCAGAGCAGATAAGTTTCACAACCACCAATGAAGGTGCCCGTTATGCCCTGCCTATGGGCAAACCTGAGCACAACATAAAAATGACTCCCCCTTTTCCCCACTCCCAAGGATGACCAGTGCCACAGCAAATGCAGTCCAGAATACATTTGTTTATTTATGTTCCATGGTAGGATAGGCGTTGGGGTGAGCACAACCAAAATATAACAATCTATTATATTAACCACCTTATATTTCTCTCTAGCTACCAGGACTGTTTTTTAAAGACACATAACTACAATACAAGTGGATACATCATCACCAAAACTGCACACGAAGGTCACAGCACAGTCTGGTTGGGAGTCAGGAGACCGGACTCTGGTATACATGTTGTCTTTTAAAGTAGGATCAATCAGTCTTATCCAATCACCAGCTGCCACCTAAAATTGAACAGACTAAGGAAAATTCAAGGACAGAGTAAACAGCCCCACCATCAGGCAAGGAGGGAAACGGCACAAAAACACAACACACTCAAATACAATTGATGACTGATCACCCCCCCACACACACACACACACACACACACACACCTAAAAACCCTTCACGGGATAAAGCATCAGCCACAATATTATCTGTTATTTTTATGTAGTGAATCTCAATGTTAAAATCCTGTAGCAGTAATGACCAGCGCATAAGACACCGACCGGTTACCATTACGCATTCGGGACAGGAACATAAGAGGATTGTGGTCGGAATACATAAGGAGTGGTGTTGAGCTTGAACCAACATAAACCTCGAAATGCTGTAACGCCAAAAGCAATGCCAGGGCTTCCTTCTCAATCGTACTATAATTTGCTTGATGTTTCTTTGAGAAATAGCACACAGGATGATCAATACCATGATCATCCTCTTGCAAAGGAACAGTGCCTGCACCATAAGCACTAGTGTCTACCTCTATTTCAAAGGGGCACGCAAAATCAGGTGCAGTAAGTACGGGCATGCTGCAGAGAAGAGCCTTGGCTGGAAGGCTCCTTCCTTGCCTGGAAGGGCGTACTAAGCTAGTGAGGGGCGTAACTACACTAGCAAAATTCTTACAGAACCCCCGATAATAGCCACACATTCCCAGAAAATGGCAGAGTAGCTACCATGTTTCTGGCACAGGGAAATTCAGAATGGCCTGAACTTTGGCCGACACAGGACACACCTGCCCCTGCCCTACTTGCTTCCCCAAGTAGGTGACTACAGCCTTACCAAAGTCACATTTAGCTAGATTTAAAGTCAATTATAAAGTCAATATTTCCTTCACAGTGTCTATATGTTCAGACCAGGTGGTACGCCTCACAGTTTTTAAACCCAGAAAAAACCCTATTCATCAGTCTTTGAAAAGTGGCGGTGGCATTTCTTAACCCAAAAGACATGACATGTACTGAAGGAAATGGTCAGGACTAATAAAGGCTGAGACCTCAGATGCATGCGGTGACAGGGGCACCTGCCAGTATCCTTTTAGTAGATCTCACTTAGTGATGTACTTGGCAGACCCTACGCCATCTACACAATCATTCATACGTGGTAGAGGGAATGAGTCTGGCTTTATAATAGTGTTCACTTTATGGTAGTCATTAAAAAAACGAGGAGTTTGGTCAGATTTTGGAACCAGAAGAGGGGGAGCTCCATGGGCTGGAGCTTGGCACAGCAAAACCATTTTCCAGGAGATACTGAACCTCCTTCTGCATCACAGCCCGCTTCACTGGGTTCAGCGGGTAGTAGGTACGCGCGCTGCTTAATGGGCACTAACATCTACGTCATGCTGCAAGACTGTAGTTTGGGTGGGCTTATCACCAAATAGTAGTCCATGGTGACACATTTTGGCCGGTTCAGACAAATAGTGGTCCATGGTGACAAATTTTGGCCGGTTCAGACAAATAAGACAAATGCCCCTCTAAATTTTCCAGAGTTTTGGAGTTCACTAAGTGTGAGCAATGGACTGAAAGAGGCTGCCCATGCAAAAGTCACCACAGGAGAGGCACATGGCACAGGGATCCCAGATGGCCCACCAGAGCTATCATGGACAAAGTATTGTTTCAACATATTGACATGACATACACAAGACTTTTTCTTCCTATCTGGCATTCTAATTACAGTCTGTATCACTCCGTTTTTGCTCCACCTCATAAGGGCCACAGAACTTTGCCTGGAGACTGGACCCAACAACAGGTAACAAAACTAACAAAACTAACTGTGAGTTCCTGAAGGATGTAAAGGAACCATTCGCGACAATATCGGAGCACTCGGTGGTATGTTTTTTTATTCCTAAGTGGCCCAACAGGCCATGGCCATGGGCTTAACGTAACACTGTTGGCACAATACCTGAGTAACCACATCACACTCCATCCCAAACACCGGGGACCATTTATGCAGCAACACACCTTTGTCCAACAGGTAAGTCACAGGCTGTGTAGCATTTTCCCTGAGCAACCGACAAACATGTAGCCAACGTATTATCAGACTGCTGAGCCTTGATTAGCTGATTTTTATCTACTGCCAAACATAAATCACTCTCATCTGGTACCACATCAACAGAAAGAGGCACACAGTGCCTTTGAGCCAGAGACAAAAAGCCGTAGATATTAGCATATCAACAAACAGGCCTACCTGTTAAAGATATTATCAGTTTCAAAATTGTTCTAGTTCCTAAATATATATTTAACAGTCTAAATCCTAAAGCGCATTGGAATATGTTTTCATAAAATGCGAAGGAAATGTGCATTTAAAAAAAGGTGTTAATTAATTAAATTAATAACATAAAGAGTGAGAGATCACTATTTTTGTTCAGCTCGGAACAAAAATGATTTACACCTTGAACCTATGACTGAATGGGATCTCATCACGGTCAATATGTATGTATATATATGACATGTAGAACCGTGACGCAGACAACTATGTTCAGGAGTGCCATCTGTGTTTGTTGAATGTCAACGCTTTGTCTCGATTCGTCAATTAGTTTCCAAGCATAGCTGTCCACATTAGTGTCAGAAGTCGGATGGAACAAATTGATTGAGAGCTCTGTGAGATAGAAGAGGCTATACGGGAGATAGATCGGCTGACGGGTGGCACGGTCCAACCCAATGGCACCAGTGTACCTCAACTGATAAAGAGGACATTTCAAGTGCGAGTTGGGAGCCAACCTGAGATCAGTCACCACCCGGTTGCCAGGGGAAATACTGCAATGCCGTCAGCTGCCGTTGAAAATCCAACAACCATACAGAGCAGCGTCCAGAGGGCAATGAACCCAGTTCAGATTCTGGCAAGCCTACATCTAGGACCTTTGCATCATCGGCCTGGACCTGCTGTCCTGCTGGGCAGTCCAGGTCATCGTGTCTCAGGCCATGCTCACCATCGGCTTGGAGACCGTGGTGCTCCACCCTGGTGGAGGAGGACTCAGCGAGATCACTGCCAGATGGCTATTTCCCAAGCTGCACCAGCCACCAGAGGGTCTCCTACGTGGCCGCCAACCACCAGGCAGTCTTCCATGTCGCCGCCAGAAGGTCTTTTTCATTGCCACTACCCCGCCTACCTCTCTTCCCTCCACTGAGAACTGCACGGCCATCCTGGAGCTGTGGGAACTTAGCCGTGAGGGGCTCGATGACCAACAGCAGAGAAGAGAGGTCGACAATCGGTCGATTGTCGATTTCTACGCTGCCAGAGACGAGGACTGCATGTCAGTGTTGTAGTACTCGAGTCCGGGACTCGGACTCGAGTCCGACTCGTGAGCTAAATTTAGAGACTCATGACTTGACTTGGACTCGAGCACTGAATGACTCGAACTTGACTCGGACTCGTGCATTAGGGACTCGAGAATTAAGACGAGGACTCGACTTTTTTTTTAATGTCATTAGGCTATAATTGTAATATGCCATTATTCTATAATTTGATATATGAATTGTATTGTATTATGTAACTACGTAAATAACCCACACAGCAAAAGGACTCCGCGACGGATCCGCCGCAGAGGTATCGCGGCTTTCGGAACGGATCCGCAAAACGGACCCGTATCGGGGTCCACTTGCACGCCGCGTTGGATCCGCTACGGAGGTGGATCGCGGACCCGCCGTGGCTCATAACCATGTTATGAATAGCTTGAATAACATGAATAGCTTAAGCTATTCATGATAGAAGACATGGTTATGTATGTTCAAATAAAGCACATTAGAGTTGCATTTCTGAGTTATTATTAAGAGGACAGGACAGTAGTTATGAGCACTAGAGTGAGTTAAAAACAGTAAAATACATATGAAAGTTCATAGCTGCCGCCATTAGGACGCGCCTATGAGCTGCGGCACAACAGTTATGTTTTTTTTGTTAAGTGTAACAACATGTATGCTTACTTTAGTGCTGACTCGGACTCGACTCGGACTTGATGTGGATCAATAGGGACTCGACTCGGACTTGACTCGTATGAGAAGTGGACTCGACTCGGACTCGACAGATTTTTTTTTTATGACTTGGACTTGACTCGGACTCGTACACTGGAGACTAGAGCCTGGACTTGGACTCGAGGCATAGTGACTCGACTACAACACTGCTGCATGTAGACGGGGTTAGTCCAGCATGCCATTGACACCGGCTCATCCCACATTGTCTGGCCCTGGCCAAGCGTCGCATAGCAGAGGAAAAGATCCCGGAGATGGCTGCTGCAGGAGTGATCGAGCCTTCAGACAGCCCGTGGGCAGTACCGGCCATCCTGGTGAGAAAGATGGATGACAGCTGGAGGTTCTGCGTGGACTACAGGCATCTGAAAGCTGTCACCACCAAAGACTCCTAGCCCCTGCATCATCAATGCCCTGGACTCCATCACGGGTTCCAGCTGGTTCAGCTCCCTGAACTTGCAGCAGCTACTGACAGCTACTGAAGTCCAAAGGCCAAAGACAGCGTTCACCATCGGGCAAGGGATGTTGCAGTTCAGACTCATGTCAATTGGGCTCTGTAGTGTGACAGCCACGTTCGAAAGGCTGATGGAGAGGGTGCTGGCAGCCATTCCCCACGACCGCTCCTTGGTGTAACAGGATGATCTGCTGGTACTAACCAACCACTTCAAGGGGGCCTTGGTTAACCTACGGGAGGTCTTCACCGCCATTCAAAAAAGCCACCTGCTCCAGAGAGAAACAGCGTTCCTGGGGGTATGTGGTCAGCATGCAGGGATTACCCACCAACAGAAGTGCTCGCAGTCCAAGATTCCACCATCAGCCAGCTGCGGAGCTTCATGGGCCTGGCTTCCTATTACCGCCAGTTTGTGAGGGACTTTGCCACCTTACCTGGCCAGCTTCACCGCCTCACCGACAAGGGCCGCCCATTCTGCTGGGATGACACCTGCAACACAGCCTTTACCTGACTCTAGGGCACCGGGATTGAGGCCCCTTTGTTGGCCTACCCTGATGCCCAGCAGACCTTCATTGTGGACACTGACACCAGCAACATGGGGGTTGGGGCTGTCCTGTCCCAGAGGAAAGTGGATGTGGAGCAGGTGGTTGCCTACTACAGCCGGGCATTGAACCGGACCAAAGGAATTATTGCGTCACCCGGTGGGAGCTGCTGGCGGTGGTCCAGGCATTGTGGCATTTCCAACCCTAGCTGCACGGGAATGGGTTCCTCCTATGCACCAATCTCGGAACCCATCGGCTATCGTCTGACAAGGATTTAGCCTCTGGGGGCAAGGGGCAATATTTCTGGGGTTACAGTGTAGCCAGCAGAAATCCGGATTATGACTTCCTCTTCCATGCGCCGTTCATCGTTTACAGTCCGACCTAAGACGCGTGAATCGAGTTGGAGATGAGAGACAACGTCAACGCGTTCCGCCTCTTTTGCTCTCCTCCAAACTACTTGGACTACAAATGGACTGCAAGCGTAAACCAGAACGCTTCCGATCCCCAAATCTTGTCCCTTGCCAACAGATTCTGCATTCATATGCAGATATCTGCTTTTAGAGATTACCTATGCACCGACCATGCCTTCCTCACCTGGCTCCTGAACTTTCGTAGCCCTGAAGGCCAGGTAGCCTATGTCTTTGAAGTGCAGCACCGGCCAGGGACGTCAGCATGGTAACGTCGACGCCCTCTCCTGGCACCCCTGTGCAGCGATAGAGAGCTGTTACTGTCAGCGCCAGGAGGAGTGGACCATCGTCAAACCACAAGCTGCAGCAACATCAGGGAGTGGATGCAGTGTTGGTGAGAATGCAGGGCAGGAGGAAGGACGGCGACCAGTGTGGGCAGAGGTGAAGGTCTACCATTCCCAGTGGGGAAATCTCAAGCTCCACACGGGTGGTGTACCGTTGATTGCAGGCCCCCGGACGGGGGAAATGACCTGCTCCAGCTGGTGCCTCGTTTAAGATGAGATTATTTTTTATTTTATTGGATTTATTAGTTAACCTTGTACCTCAAGCCTAGCAAGAACGAAGCACCTGCAAATAACGGGTAGTTCCTACATTAACAGGCAAGGTCTGTAGCATAATATAGCTGTGGATTGGATGCTATAATAATATTCCTCCCAATATGATTAGTCATATTTCTTAAAATACAAAAATGTATTTTAAATTAAAGCTGACTAATGTGGGACAGAAAGTGGAAAATGTAGGCCTACATACAAATGAATTACAAAGCGACCCTAAGAGGGTTGTTTTACCCCATAATGGCTGGTTAGAATTAGTTTTCAGGCAGATGCAAATATACTTAAATGTAACTAGAAATGTTCTCATGGGGGAGCATGCCCCCAGACCCCCCTAGTTGTGACAGGTTTTTACTATCCACCCCCTAGTTGTGACAGGTTTTTACTATCCACCTCTATCCACCCTAGTTGTGGCAGGTTTTCTCTATCCACCTCTATCCACCCCCTAGTTATGGCA
The DNA here is from genome assembly GCA_030340625.1 of Merluccius polli. Classification (NCBI taxonomy): domain Eukaryota; kingdom Metazoa; phylum Chordata; class Actinopteri; order Gadiformes; family Merlucciidae; genus Merluccius; species Merluccius polli. Next base: position 139,858 of record JAOPHQ010004005.1, read on the forward strand.
GGTTTTCTCTATCCACCCCCTAGTTGTGGCAGGTATTCTCTATCCACCTCTATCCACCCCCTAGTTGTGGCAGGTTTTCTCTTCCATCCAATGTTCTCACCTTTTTTACCCCTTACCTGTTTGCATCCCTGAATAATAATAAGGTAAAGAACACTGGAGGGGCTTGGAGACACAGGATCACAAACACATCATTGGGCACTTATATAGTTTACCCTGTAGCCCCCTCGTACAAAACAACATAGAGGTCAGAATTTGCTCCTGGATGTGACACACCTGAACTCCTGGTCCGGAGCAGCTTAAACTAATCATATATACAGTAATTATACGGGCGGAGATAAGCTTTATCGCTAGATCTGCCACCCACCCACTCAAAATCAATGCTGCAACGTATGAGTTCCTTTCAGAGGGTTTTTACACACAGTGAAAGTACAGATAAAGTCTGGCAAGCAGGCGAAGAAGTGGGGGAAAAAATCTGATTTGTTTATTTTTTCTTTCTTACTTTGAGAAGTAAGTACGCTGCACAGCTCAGCAGAATTTAGGCCCTATTAAAAATTATATTTTATCCATAGTTAATAATTTGCTACATAGTAAATAAAGTGAATATAAACAAATAGCTAACGGATATATATATATATATATATATATATATATATATATATATATATATATATATATATATATATTTGTGTGTGTGTGTGTGTGTGTGTGCATTGAAATCACTAAGACAACATCAGAGGTATCTCCACGGCAGCAGGGCGATGACATCACCCTGCAACCCCTCTGACCCCTGCTGAGCCAATCCAGGGGAGAGGCCGGCTCGGTGCTCGGCTGCTTTGGTCTGGTCTGTGTGGGCTCAGGTTTGTAGAGCTGCAAACAGCAGGGGACCGCTCCCCTCCTTCCACTGGCTGTCTGTAGTCACACACACTGGAGGATAACCAGACCAAGAGATCCCATCCCCTCCTCCTCCCCCTCCTCTTTATTCCTTCTTTTTCCTTCTCTCTCCATCCTTGTGTTGTCTCTCTCCCTTAATTTTCTCTCCTCCACACTCTCCCTCTCCTCTCCTTTTTATGTTCTCCATCCTTGTGCTTTTCTCTCTTTTCATTTTTCCTCCTCCTCTTTTCTCCATTCTTGTCTCTCCCTTCCTTTTTTATCCTCCACGCTCTCTTCCTTTTTTTTCTCCTTCTCCTCCCCTCTTTATTTCTCCTTTTCTCCATCCTTGTGTTGTCTCTCGCTTTCTCTTAATTTTCTCTCCACCTCCTCCTCCTCGTCCTCCCCTCTTTACTCTTCCTTTTTTTCTTTTCTCCATCCTTTTGTTATCTCTCTCTTCATTTTCCTCTCCTCCTCCGTGCTCCCCCTCTACCTCACCGGGTGGTTTGTAGGGAGATAACGCTAACCGTAGCCTCTGCCTTGTTCCCCAAAATCCTAATCAGGAATCGTTTATTTATTTTATTATGGAATGATGCGCTTTTATTGTGAACCTACTGCCTTGGTCTGCTTATTGTGATGCACGCTTTTATAGTGAACCTACTGCCTGGTCTGGATGTGATGACAGCTTCAGATTCACTGCACTTATCTGTGCTTTGCAATACACATTCTCTTTATGTGTATTTGAGAATAGAGCTGAAAATAGGCATGTTTATTGTACATAATATTTGTATATAGCTTGAATACCCCAGAGTCCTTTTAGAAGCACAAACATTAGTTATATAGGTTGTTTTTTTCTTCTTCTAAATAAATAAAAACAGTTCTTGGTATTTTAATATTTGCTGGAGGGTAAATGTTACATTGCACCTCAATGTTTTCTTTCAATTACATTAGGACTATTAACAAAAATGTACATGCGCTGTTTTATTATTTATGTACATAGACCTATATGTATATAAACTGATTGCAATAATAAATGACGCATTTCCTTTTATAGTTTCACAGAGTGCTCGTGAAGCACAGGTGACGCGCTCACACGGTTGCGCGTGCGTATGCACGCACGCCAGCGGGCAACGGCACGTGAACCCTTTGTACAGTAACAACAGGTTTTTGGGTCGTTTTTCCTCCATATTCCGACCAGAGTTTGATATCATACGCTTTTTTACATTGTATTTAGTGGTTAATAAAAGCACCTGAGGGGAGATGAATATTTCACTTTAGGTCAGGTTCCTCGTTGGAACTCCCGCCACGTGACCCTAATTGATTGATAGCTTAAACTTGTTAAGACTAAGGTAATGAATCGTTTTGAATAAAAAGACAAAATCCCTTAAAACCCCAAAGCACTTGGTGTGAAAGAATAAACGCGGTCCACATACTTTTAGGTAGGTAGGCTATGTTATATTATTTTTGGTATGTGGTAGGTGGTGAGGCTAAATATTTAAAGAGGTAAATGAGGAAAAAGGGAAATTAGCCTGTTCAACATGTTGGGTATACACTCCACACAGCTAGCACATATCCGTTAAGCTTTAAATCTTGAAGCTATTTGTTTAATGCTAAAACAAGCACTTCCCATCTGTTAGTGTGTGTTCATATTTAACAACACAAGCCAGGAATTAGCCTACTGTCAGTCGGCCTTATCGACAAACAGGTGGCGCAAATGATAAATATAAGCTTTATTAACAATACAACGAATTGTCAATCGTATAGCTCAATGAACAAAATAAAAGATAGTCGACCTATAAATTACAAACATAAACCATCAATCCTTGTTAAATATGTGTGCTTTGACAGATGAGTAACTAAATAATAGGCCACGGATCCATAGGCCCGTAACTTTTTAAAGGTCTATATTATATTAATAAAACAACGTATGCTTATGTGTCACAGTTGCGAATGCGAGGTAGAAAAGGTTGCGTTAAATGTGAAAGTGGTTGAGAATAGCCCGAGGAAGTGCCCTCTGTTCATTTTCACCGGGAGACCGCCCATATGCGTGTAATCCATATTTGCGAGCGAGTCCTGTCTACCTCCTATTTTGCCATTCCAGCGCAAAAGAAAATAGGGGCGCTTCGCTGTCCTGCTTCCCAGCCGCTTTTTTCCTCGCATGCTTTTTCACTGCAGTCGTCCGCCGGCTTCCTCCAGCCTCTTTTTTTCCTATTTATGAAAACGTCACTTCAAGTCCCTCCCTGTTTGAATCTCATTAAGTTTCTTGTGTGTTTCTCCCTGTCAATAATCCTGAATCCAGACTCTCTCTATTTCCATCCCTCTCTATCTGTCAATCAGCGCCGCCTTTGAACTGAAAACCACTCCGACCAACTTCAACTCACTCAATCCGGGCGGCTGAGCTCCATCTCCGGCTTCTTTTCCTGCCAAGATTCCCTTCTTTTTAGTTTCTGCTCACCGCCACTGCTTGGAAAACGCCAATACAGACCCTAAACTTAAACTCGGATTGTAGATCAACCAAGATCAAGGGTTTAAAACTTTGTGTTTTGCCCCAAAATTGCTCGGGAAAATGCCGCAGCTCAACGGCGGTGGAGGGGACGATTTGGGTGCGAACGATGAAATGATTTCCTTCAAAGACGAAGGGGAGCCGGAGGAGAAAATTTCGGAGAACTCTTCGGCAGAAAGGGATTTAGCAGATGTCAAATCTTCTCTCGTTAATGAATCAGAAACGCATCAAAACAGCTCGTCGGATTCAGAGGTAAGAGACGAATTATCGAAATCGATTTGCACTATTTATCGCCAGGCCTGTAACTTTGTCGCTTTACAGTGTGTACTTTGAGTAACGTTATGTGCGCGCTGTTTTTAAAGTAAGTTGTTACCACGCCATTGTGTTACTTTAATGCAACCCCTGTGTTTCATTGCATTTCAAGGCGGAAAGACGGCCTCCGCCTCGATCAGAAACTTTCAGAGACAAAACGAGAGAAAGTTTAGAGGAGGGTGAGTTGATGTGTTGTTGAATAGTCGTGACTGTTTTTCCACATTACGCCGTGTGTGCGCGTGCCGTACATGCTTTGGAAATTGCACCGTTTCACAAATGCACAAGTAGTTTTAACGCACTTATAAAACTTTCTCCCCTCTCTCCCTCTGTCTCTCTCTCTCCCCCGCCATGTTAGCTGCGAAAAGGCAAGATGGAGGTCTGTTCAAGAGCCCACCGTACCCGGGCTACCCGTTTATAATGATCCCAGATCTTACGAGCACGTATCTGCCCAACGGATCACTTTCCCCGACAGCACGCACAGTAAGTTGGCTTATTTAAACCCAGTATGTGTAAACAGCGGGACGCAGCACGGCACCACAAACACCGGCAACACAACACAACGATCGCCGCCTAGAAATAAATGGGCTGGGAAGGAAAAAAATGTAGACAGAAGTTTCGCAACTTGTTGTGAAGTGTACAATATGGCCCGCGTGCCGCTGGCTCCGGGCTGCGGGACCGGCTGGGGGGGACCGGCTCGCGAGCCCTCCGTGGTTTACCTGGACCTGGATGGGGCACCGCACCGACTTTAAAATAACACATGCATAACGGTGGTTGTGTTCATCGTTTTAAATGATTTATAAATATGTCAACTTTAAAACGAATTGAAATTATAGAAAAAATAATTATAGATGTTTATACTATTTTATATTTGTATAATGCACGCTGTGCCGTTTTAAAGGCAATACATACCGTGGAATAAAGGTGAGTTTGGCCTTTAGAAAATCCCACGGCATGCTTATTTTGTAACGCAGAAATGTGTACACGCATTCAGACCTTAAATCTGCGGGCGACCTAAACCAAGCCAACATGCAAATGAGCACATAGGCGTCATTTGCATATGTCAAAATGTATTATGATATTATTGCAACGTTCTGCCATCACAATTTGGCGTTTTTTATTCAAACCGAGATGTAAAAAAACGATGTATTTTTTATTGTTCATTGAAATCTTGCATTGCATTGTATATTATTAGTTAAAATACATGATTTATAGAATATAAAATGAAGTGTACATACACCACACTAGGGTGCTCCCTAAATAGCCGCCACCTCCGTTGTTAAATAAGGAAGCCATTGCTTTTAAAGCAAAGCGATCCTTGTGTAAACCTGCAATTTATAAATTAATTAATGGCATTTATTTAGACCCAATCTGCCCCTCTTTAATTATGCACACTTACCCATTTGCCCCACACCTCCCCTGGCCCACTGGGGTCTGCCGATGGTTAAGTGGAATAATTTTCTCAAACATGGGTGTTTTTTTCCCTCTTTCCTCCTGTTTTTAAATGGTTGCAATTACAAGTCTCTGCTTTAGGCCCTGTCAACTCATTTTACAAGGTTAAGGCAACGACCGGGCATTAGTAAGAGCGATCTCTCTCTCTCTCTCTACCCCCCCTCTACTTCCTCAGTCCCTAGGTAGCCTCGCCGTTGTTTACTGCCTGGATGTGTAAACACCGGACGGAAAATAATACACATTTTAGAGCCATACACACTCCCATTGGATTGAAATTGCTATCTTTTACTATGTCTTATCGGTATTAAATGTACAAGTAGAATATTGATACTGACAGAAGTCCTTGGGAGAATTTTTTATTTTTTAATGTACACATTTCTATATACACACACACACACACACACACACACACACACACACACACACACACACACACACACACACACACACACACACACACACACACACTAGATCATTGTACTATAATTTCATTCTCTCAGTGGTCCCTGATGGTCATCCCTGCTGACATGGGAAACTGTTAGAACACACACTGACTCACGTGTCCAGTTGTCTCTGTGCTGGACTATTTTCTAATTACGTGTGTCATGGACTTGTATTTGTTTAAGCCCTCATGCTGCTAGTCTTAGTCACCAGGTATTGTTGGTATGGTAGATACTGCTACCTTGGTAGGTACTGCTACCTTAGACCATGCTGGCTTTTGTTATTTACATCTAAAATATTATTTCATTAATTTGTTGCAATGTTTATGATATTTGTATCCCTTTGGTGTATTTTCTGTCCATGTCCTCGTCAGGATTTATAAGTTCTGTATTGTTGCAATCAAAACCTCATCTGCTTGTCACGACCTCACGTAGAATCGCCCTGCCAAGACATCAAATTATTTTTGTGTGTATCTGTCTTTGTTCTGTATTTATAATTATTCGTCAAGCGAGGCGAATGATCAGGACGGAATTACAGTGCACACGCCCTTTTTTTACCGTTTCGTCCCGGACAATCTTACCTTGGTCTTAAAAAGCTTTATCCATTTTTTTTATTTTTTTATTTTTTTTTTACTATGGTATGCCGTCTAGCATACGGCCGTGGCCCCCACTGTCTCCGTCACCCTGTGTGTCCATTCTCCTCTGCTTTGAAGTCAGTGCCGGCTATAATATAAATGTATTAAACTTAAAAAGTGGCATAAATAATTCACCTGGACATTGATTAGCTGTCGGCCTCCCTAAGCGTGTCGTAAGAGCGCCTGAATTTGATGGGCGGTATTGTTGGAGCAAAGTCTTTCTTCTTGCTGGGGAAGGGCGGTGGATGCCTACTGGTGTCCCTTTAATTATTCCCCTGCTCTGTGTGATTTGGCCAATCGAGAGCTTTTAATTGTGTGGGTTATTTATTTTTTTGTAAATCTTACATTTTTTTGTGGTAGTTTTTGCAAGGTGTTTTTTTTTTTAATCACCAGTCAGTTGATCTATGTATTATTATTATTATTATTATTATTATTATTATTATTATTATTATTATTATTATTATTTAAATGATCTTTTAACCTTCATTGACGGTCTGTCTAATGAGCAGAATTCTAATGAATTTTGATTTTCTGTCAAGCAGAGATGGTATAGATCACTCCTGACATCTCTGCTTATTTCCTCGAGTTTTTGTTATTTCATGACTTGAGGGGGAAAACGCGTTTCACCGCGCGGCACTTACGATAATTTGTCTGACCTCCGGGAGTCGTAAGCGGTAGAATTTGTTTTTCCTACCACCTATCTCCAAGGAGGCTGACAATTTAGTATCATTTAGCAATTAGACATGATGCTGGGCCTGGGTTCTCCTCCTCCTGTCTCTCCCTCTCTCTCCTCTGCCCTCTCTCCCTCCCTTCCTGAGCCCCCCCCCCTGCCTTCAGCTGCACACAAAGGCCGGCAGGAGCTCTGGCAGCCGCTTGAATTGGTGAAGTGGCCTGGGCCGGGTCACCCTCGCTCCTCTCTCCCTCTCTCACTCTCACTCTTTCTCTATCTCTCTCTCCCTCCCCCTGCCTCTCTCTACCGCTGCCTCCCTGTCTTTGTTTAGCGCCGGTACTAACACGGGTATGTGGGGAAGCGGAGCTGGAGATGAACTGCGATGCTGGGGGCTAACATCACACCTCAACAGGTCTGGAGGCAGGCAGGCAGGGTAGGGAGGGAGATGCTGAGGAAGGGGAGGAGGAGGAGGAGGAGGGGATCTGGGCAGGCCAGCTCTCCACTGCCATAAATCCACCGGGTTTATTTACTGCCTCTCGGACTTATGAATGTTAAGATATTTGACGCCACCCCCGGCCCCATAATTCCCCTCGGAGGGGCTGGAGACTTTTTTGGCCACGGCTTTGAGTTTCGTCGTACGATTGCGAGATTGTTTAAAAGAAAAAAATAATGGAGTGGTGGTAGTGATGATGACGGTGGTGGGGGTTTAAGTAAACCAACAACGCAACTGCTCTGTTTGGACTGAATAAAGACGCTTCCGAAACCCGTGGTGATTCCATAACAAGGCGTTGGAAAGGCGCTATGCTGTTGAAACAATAGCTTTTGTCTCTCTCTCTGCCTTCTTTGTCTGAGGAGTATTGTCACGTCAGTGTTGCTCCCCATTGTGTCGGATGCTACCTAGCACAACCTCAATAAAGCCACGTTTAATAGCGGATGAAGAATTTTTCATGGTCAGATTAACGTAATAACCTCCCTGCCCACCCTCCCTATTTAGCTGGTAAATCGGTCGGTTGGCCCCAGAATACAAGAGCCCCTCCTTTGTGTGTGTCCCCCTTGCGCATTGTGCCATGGCAGTGCATGTGATAACGGACAGAGACAGTATTTCTTGAACATGCCAGCGCCATAAGCATAACAATGGCTCATCATATGGATTACGTGTGTTCTGCCGCTCTAAGTAGATGTGGTTGTACCAGGAAGGGACGGATAGCTGAGCGTGGATTTAAAGGACAGGCCTCCCCAACACCTTATCACACCGGCTTTACATGCTAATGGACCCTAATTAGTATCCGCAGGGGGTGGGTGGATGGAAGGGGGGGGGGGGGCTTTATATGGTGCGATGCAGCCAGATTTTTTGCTGGCACTCGTGAAATGTACCCTGAATTTAGTCGCTCCTTTTGTCTTGCAAATCACTTTTGTTTACAAAGTATGGCGGAAGCAGCTCCCCCCCCCCCCCCCCCCCCCCCCCCCCGTCTCTCTCACTCTTCCTCCTGTCTTCCTCTCTGCTACCCCCCCGATCCCCCCCCTTTCCAATGTCTATGGACGGGAAGGGAAAAGGTGCACGCATTGCTACATCTCTATAAACAACCATTGCGAAGTAGAATCTGTGTGTGTGTGTGTGTGTGTGTGTGTGTGTGTGTGTGTGTGTGTGTGTGTGTGTGTGTGTGTGTGTGTGTGTGTGTGTGTGTGTGTGTGTGTGTGTGTGTGTGTGTGTGTGTTGGAGAGCCAAGTTTGGCACCGTTAAACAAAAATTGAGGCCTGTGAGACATTAGCAGGCCCCGGCACATTCTCTCAGTTTAATTAGTCCGCACTGTAATTGTTCATGGTCTGCCAATAGGAGTAATGCTGAAGGAAAGTGGAGTTTCACTAAATCTGCCCCAGGTTTTTGAAAAACAATAAATCACTTGCATATTTGTGCCGTGATGCAGACGGAGGCGAGACCTCTCCCATCTCCACATGAGGTAAATTGTAAAGTCAATGAATCGCAGATGTACATGATGAGGAGGGTGTGTGTGTGTGTGTGTGTGTGTGTGTGTGTGTGTGTGTGTGTGTGTGTGTGTGTGTGTGTGTGTGTGTGTGTGTGTGTGTGTGTGTGTGTGTGTGTGTGTGTGTGTGTGTGTGTGTGTGTGTGGGGGGGGGGGGGGGGGGGGGTGCTGAAAAGACAAGAGGGAAAGAGGGAGAATGGAGTACAGTAAGGGTTTGTTATTGCCTGATGAATGAATGGAAAAGATTTGCGCAGTAAATATTTACTGTTGTTTTTTTTCTCCCCTTGCGCGCAGAATTTAATTGTGTAATGCTGATGCAGTTGGCAGGCTAGCAGTGTGAAAGCCTTCCAACGCCCCTCGATCCCTCATTCCGTTTGAAATGCCATGCAGAGTGAGTGTGAGAGAGGGCTAGGGAGAGAGAGGCTAGGAGGAGAGAGCTAGAGAGAGAGAACTGGAGAGAGGGCTAGGGAGAGAGAGCTAGAGAGAGGCTAGAGAGAGAGGGCTAGGGAGAGAGCTGTCGAGAGAGGTAGCAAGAGAGGGGGGAATGAAATGCAGAACCGGCGTTGAGCCAGTGTGTTTGTGGGTGTGTTTCTAATTAGATTTTTAAGCATTGTAAAGGGAGTGGTGGTTCCCTGGTGCCACTGGCCTCCCATCTGGGTTCACCGGGCCTCCAGTTCAACCCTCACCCTGGCTTTGTAATATTCATTCCAGCAATGACAGCGGTAATCATTGCGTGGCTTTTGGATGTAGCTGATAATGTTTGGTGTTCATTTAGTCACAGGAAGGCACATATTTCTTATTTAGATGCTTAACATTGAAGTTTTTTCTTTTGTGTTTCTTTTGGTCGGTTTTGAGGTGTGAGACAGTATATTTATAAATGGTTTCTAAGAATGGGCTTATTCAACGATACAGCCGCGCGCATGCGTGTGTGTGTGTGTGTGTGTGTGTGTGTGAGAGAGCTGGCGAGTGCAAGAGCGAGGGGGGTGGTGGCATTAACTTAGCAGCTGTACACACACACACACACACACACACACACACACACACACACACACACACACACACACACACACACACACACACACACACACACACACACTCTTTCTCTCTTTCTCCTATGCATCTCTATAGAGCTTAACACAAAGATGGTACTGTACATCTGGAATGCAACTTGTGTCATCTGTTAAACGCAGGCTTGCTGCGCTGTCGGGCCGCTGGGATTGGGCCTCCACAAAACATGGAAATCAAATTACCCGTTGTGTGTGGCTCTGCATGTGTGTGTCTGCACTAGGGGTGCAAACGTGTACTCAAGTAAACCAGTATTCGTCAAGCAAACCATAAACGATTGCAAAAATGTAATCGAACATGATTTTGTAGTCATTTTTCCGACAGCTTATTAATACATTTTATATTATGTTGATATGCATTTTGGCAGGTTTTGAAGTAGGATATATAATTAAATAGTCCAAAATGAAGCCTTCAGCGTTGCATATTGTTGTTGAGACTAAAATAGGTTTGTTTAGTGGCTGGCCCGGAGAGGTAGAGTTCCCCACACGTTCGACACGTTTCACAATAATGACCGCCAGGAACGTCTCAAAATCAAAACTGAAAGTAAAATGTAAAGCAGCATAGGGCTACTGCGGTGGTGTATCAATAGAATCGCACATCTCAATAGCAGTTGAACGTTTTTTTTGTTTTAAAGTTAGGAAGATATTGAATATTTAACAGATATTCACGCTCCGATTTTCAGCAATCTGGCGGGGGAACTAAAAGATGCGATCACTGCGTGTCTAGCGGTGTCTACCTGCCGAGGAGATGGTGCTTCCAAGTAAAACCGTAAGGCAGCAGCACTCCTCTCTATAGAGCCAACGTTTGGTCAATATTTCTACACAATAGGGCAATTACAAAGTACCCTGTCCTAAACTAGCCCAACTAAAAGGCAACATTTCAAAATGTCCCCAATGGATATAACATTAAAATCGCTACTGTATCCTGTTAGCTCTACAACAATTAAAAGCTGCGTGGCCAGTGGAGCTCCAATGTGAATGTAATGCACACAGTGTAATGTGTACACTGTAATACAGGTTCACTACTTTCGATATGTGTACATTGGTGGAAACTATCACTTAAAAAAATAGTGCCTACAAAACAAGTACACGAGCCCTCGTTGAGATTTAGACCGTGTATTCGATTAGAGTCTTTGTTGGTATTTCTTACATCCCTAGTCTGCACATGTAGCCACCAGATGTCATTTTTGGAGCTGTGAATGTCGTAAAATGGTGACGCTAAATCTTCATAGTTTTCCCCTCCTATTTGGAAGTGCGTATTTTATACTGTGCTGAAATCTCTAAACATTCAACACAGCGCACCAGTTGGGCATAACCTGTTTGGTTCACAAATCAGTTTAGCAAACGTGTTGAAAAACACTTTTAATTTGGTAAACAATCACTGACACACATGAATGTATGAATTAAAAGCACAATAACCATTATTTTTAGTGGGTCATTATTTGTATATTAAATACAGACTTCAGTCTTATGAAATTTGTATATTTCCTTTGCTGTTCGCAGTAATCATTCCGATTTATATGTCATGTATTTGTCACTTGACGAACACATGGGGAAATAATGCAAATTCGAACGAGAGGCCTCGCTTTTTACCTCACAGCCAATGGTCTGGTCTCTCTCCCTCTAAAGTACCTCCAAATTAAGTTAGAGAGTATCGTGATAAGATAAAGCGAGCTTGTCGTGGCTGATTTAACATTTCAGGAGTAATGTTATTGCACTGCGTCCAGCTTCGGTGATAAGGCCCCGATTCACTGTTGATTACCATCCTCCAGATTTACAAGGGAGGATTGAGATTCAGCTGGCCAGAAAAAAATATATAGTGTATCAGGCGCTGGCATCCTGTAACTAACATACTAACATGTTTTGTGTTTTGATTTAAACAGTTTTTGGCATCATAGGCCATACTACTTTGATTTCCCAGTTGTATTTGCTGTATTATTACTTATTCTTTTTTTGACTGAGTGTGCACATTTTTGTGTGTCTGTATTGTAATGGGTCTGGATAGCTTCAATAGCTGAAAGACTTCACTGGCGGACACGGGAGGGAATGGTGTTGAGGGAGGGTGGAGGGTGAAAAGCGGGAAATGTGTGTCGGACTCTGGCTGGGGAGGAGGTGGTGTGTGTGTGTGTGTGTGTGTTGGAGGGGGGTGGGGGTGACACAATGGCAGACTGAATAGAGCGCATAATTGCTGTTAATGTAGGAGCAATGGGAGCAACGACAGTTTCTGGTTATATGTCCAAACAATGCCAGGCCAGGCTACACATTTAGCTTCCTCTTAAAGACAACAGCAGGGTCCAAAACTGAGAAGAGGAGGAGGGCGGGGGCAACTTTTGTTTTATTGCCAAGCTTGACTGCGTGTCTGTGTGTGTGTTTGCCTTAGACGTTTGCCTTAACAAATCAAAACAAAGTTGTCAAAGTCTAGTTCCCTTTGTTCGGCTCAACAGTTTTATGCAAAGATTTGTTTTTAAGATTTATATTATTGATGACATTAACGGTGAAGAAAAATCATTTTTCGATTGTCAGATTTTGTGACAAATGGCTGCTTAACTACAGATTGGTAAAACAATAAAGATAAGTCATATTTAATAATTTGTCATTTTTTAGTATTTGTTTCTTAATCGTAGCAAAGCTACTCCTATTGTCGGCCACCATCGTCGCTTTCAAAGTAAAAGCTACCATCAGTCCAGCTGCTGGAGGCGTTCTGCTCCTACCAGCTCTCTGTTTAGATTGCAATGCAGAGTGTGTTTATTTGGGGTGAAAGTTCACCAGTGCTGACATGGATTTTGTTGAAAAAGTAACCTCCCCTCTCACCCGTCTTTACAACTGATGAAGAGAAAACTCCCAATAGAAAATCAAGCTCTCTTTCTGTGTGTGTGTTAATGCACACTTAAAGCTAAACATAATATTGGTATATTTATGCGTGCCTGTTTGTGTGTGTGTGTGCATGTGTATTTATTTGATTGTGTGCGTGTGTAGTATGTGCACACCTTGGGTCTTAATGATCACAGTGCCACTACACCTGTGAAAAGCCTGGTGTGTCAGAAATATCTGGAAGGCTCCATTGTAAACCCCCCCCCCCCCCCCCCCCATCATCCACTAAGTGAATAACTGTACACTTCTGTGAAAACATTACACAATGTGGCCGGAGATGCCATCCCAGAATATCAGCTTCCATCTTAACTGTTCTCCCAGAAAATAAAAATCTTAAAACACAGGAGTTTTTGTGTTTAAAAGTAAGTGTTTTCTTATTTTAGGCTTGCATTTAGGCCTGCAGTTGTTTAGCCTTATTGGAGCAGATCTCCAGATCTATACACAGGTGGATTTGCACCTTTATGGACAGCAGAGTGAAGTGGAAAATGGGTTGAAGAAGAGAGGGAATGACATTTAGTATAGATACGCAGGTGAGAATCAAACCCGGAGTCACTGCAAGTCACCCCACGGTAAAGATTTTTGCATTGTTTTTGTTAATATCTGTCCATCATATCTTGGGCTTTCTCTTTGTTTGGATAAGCTTTAAAATCGCTCACATGGGAAGGAATGTTCAACGCATAATTAAGGAGTAAAAGGTGATGAAAATATAGTCTGTTTATACTTTTTTAATCTCCTAATTAAACTTTTAATTGTAACAGGATAAACTCTTAGTGTGTGTGTGTGTGTGTGTGTGTGTGTGTGTGTGTGTGTGTGTGTGTGTGTGTGTGTGTGTGTGTGTGTGTGTGTGTGTGTGTGTGTGTGTGTGTGTGTGAGTGTGACGTGTGGTGGAGGATTCTCGATTCATAACTGCATTAGAAAGGTGAAGGGGCTCGTGGAGCCCGGCTAGAATTAAATTCATCTACTAATCTGCAGATTATCGTAGGATTTGGAACAAAATGTTGGCAAGCTTAACTGTATTTATAAAAACAAAATGTGCAAGGCTAATAAAATGTAAGCCCGGACGCTGCAGCCATAAGAGACCTCTGTTTCCAGTGTACCCAGTTTACTGCAGGAGATTAAGAACGCATTCTGCATGTTTGCTCTTTAACCAGCTGTTTTCTGACGGTATTTACACACACTCTTATTAGTGCTCCCAAAAGGTGTTGATATTTTGAGCGCCTTACTAGTGTTTCTGCAAGTGGCTGCTCCTGTTTTTTTGTTTTTTTTTCCATTTGCCTGAATTGTGATAACGGCCACCCCACCCCCTTCTGTTAAAACATCTGTTTTGCTCCACAGTGAGTCATCTACCATCCCAGAAATCTGGAGTTGCAAAGTTGTGCTTGCAAACTTAATGTTTGTTTTGCGTTTGTTTTTGTTCCCTAATAGTATGCTAAAATATTTGTACACCGTCTCATAATGTGCTGCTGAAGCAAAAAATGCCCAGAGGGAATTTGTATTACGTTTAAAAATGGCTGAAAGCCTAAATCTTCTATCTCTCCCCCACCACCTCCACTGTCAAGTCCCTCATCTCACTGCTGTGTGTGGTCGCCGGTATTTGGGGTCAGTTCCAAAAGTGTACAAATTGACCTATGTGCACTAAGTGAATTGTGACATGCCTTGGTCCACAAGAGGTCAAAGTGAACCAAGTGTTTTTGTTTGGACAACCGTCTCGATGGTTAGACCATACAGCCCAATGGGTTTGACTAAAGATACTTCCACTAGAGCAGCCATATATTAGTGGCGGCAGCAGTCCATAAGCTAGGGCAGGACCTTTGGCAGTTGTAGAGTTGCTGGTTCAATCCTTGCTCTACCTTCTTGTTTAGGTGTTATTTAGGTGTCCTTGAGCAAGATGAATAACTCGACTCCTTCCACTGAGCTGGCTGTCATTGCCATTGGTGTGTGACTGGAGGCATAAAAAAAACAAATTTTGAGTGGCTACAGTGGCTAGCAAAGCGCTATATAAACGCAGCCAGGCTATATAATTATCTAGCACAGCCCGACAGACAGCCAGGCAGGCAGAGCGAACTTGGCACAGCTAAGCTGGAACATAGTTCAAGTGTGTCATCCTGAAACTACTGTTGGTTTGAAACATTGACCTGCAGTCCGCCATTGTTGGTAGCAATGGTCATGCCACTATAGGAAGTAATACTCTGAATACTTCCTGAATTATAAAATAACAAATGTGAACAGATCTTATTTGATTTCTGGTGGATGTCACATAGGCATTATTTTAAATTAAAGCCATTGCTCAATGACAATACATTGAGTTTATTATATACACCTGGATACCTTTTTCATAAACTTAACTCCAGTGTATTCTAGTGGGTTTCATTACCAAGTCTACAGACTTAAATGAGCCTTATGGCAGACTATGGAAGTGTCCGAATGTGTCATTATGGGTTAAGAGTTCACAGTTGTAAAATAAAAAAAGACCTGTTGGAAGGGCCAGACGTGTGTGTGTGTGTGTGTGTGTGTGTGTGTGTGTGTGTGTGTGTGTGTGTGTGTGTGTGTGTGTGTGTGTGTGTGTGTGTGTGTGTGTGTGTGTGTGTGTGTGTGTGTGTGTGTGTGTGTGTGTGGATAATAGGCGTTTACAGAAAGTGCTGGCGTCGCGGCGAGCCGGGGGTGTCCTGTGGCGATGATGGCCATGGCGCCCTTTAGAACCTGCAGGCCTATTATCTCTTATCTGCCTCCTCTATCTTTATTGGTCGTCCCACTTTGAGATAAATGTCCAGGTTTGACAGAACAGGTGGCGCCAAGCTAGCAGGAGTCCGGAAGCCTATCTCTATCAAAACGTAACCTTTCCACGTTAGCTTGTAATGTTAAGTTGGTTTAATTGTTTCTAGGGATTGATTGACTTTATATACCGGTTTCCCGTCTTTTAGTCAGTTAATATTATTCTGATTTCCGGGTGCCTTGATGTTTAGGCATTGGATATCAAATATTTACCTTAATTGATTTTGTTTTTGTCAGTTGGAGCATTAGTCTTTCAGTGTAAAGTATCTTGCGTATGTATTAGGTCAGCCTCTATATGTCCCTTAGCTGTTGTAGGCCAGAGTAGTTTATAGATATATTTCTATGTAAGAAACACTGGGGAAACGATCACCATCACTATTAATGCAGATATGATGACCAAACAAGGAGAGACATTACATTTTAATGGCAATCCTCTTACAGTTGGATATGACCAGAAAGGCCAATCATTTAACTGCAATAAAAACATTAAAACCATAACTGGGGTATGTTTTGGGATCATTTTACTAGGGCTATACCCTAAAAGTCGACTAGTTGTGACAGGCAAGTGCCGCAACGGCAAAATAATCTTTTTACCATTATTGTAAAAAGATCTGGAAGAGCTGTTGGAAGAACTTAACTCAGTCTTGTTTTGAATGCAGTTGATTAGCGTGACTGTATGCAACACAAGGATGTAAATCAACACAACTTTATGTCAAGAACTGTTGATTAATCCATTGCATATGTTTTATTTTTATTTATTTTTAAACCACAAATTGTCGAATAATCAATTGACCTAGCGACTCGGCACACAACTTGGGAAATGTTTAGTCGGGTTCAACCCACATTGTACTATTCTGACCCTCAAAATCCCAGATAATATCAAGTCTCATGATAATTAATATCAATACATTGCCTTGATATAGGTATTTACCTGTCTGTGGGCCAGAAAAAAATGGGTTAGAAAGTATCAGTGTTGCCATCCAGACCCCTGGGAAGGCAGAGAGGCCTGCAGTGGAGATGCTCCAAGCACAGGGACAGCTGGCAGGCCAGGCAGAGGAATTCACTGTGCTGTTTGAACAGGGGCTTGTCTCAGAGCAAACCTGCAGGAACGTGGTGGGTAGAGGTGGGTGGAGGGGGAGGAAGTCCCTGCGTGTTTACATAGCTGAATTGTCCTCTGGGCCCTCGAGTGTCTAATGCACTACTGTTCAAACATTCACTAGTGACGAGATGACCCCCCCCCCCCCTCCATACACCACCACCACCATGTTCCCCGTAACCCTCCCTCCACTCTCTATCAGTACCCTGTCTCTGCCTCTTTTGTGTTGGCATGTGTGTGTATTGGTGTGCCTTTTGTGTCTGTGTGAGATGATGTGTTTATTTGCTTGGATCAAAAGAAGAAGGTGAGAGTAGGTGATGCTGGTGACTTTTTTGATAGAGGCCTTCCTCTATCAGTTGTCTTTGCTTGATCAGCCTAGATAATAACTTTTAAAACATTTTGAACAAATGTTTTAAATGTCTTTAAAGTTGCATCATGACAATTGACAAAAAAAAGCAGAGGCCGTCTCCTGTAACAATATCATTTTGTGATATCTGTATTTGGGCCTATATGCTGTATCGCCAAACCACAGCCCCCATTTCCAACCCTACTACAGATTCATTGTTTAACCCCCGGATCAGCTCTGGATGATTGATACTAAACAATCGCATGGCTCATTTAATTACCATAAGGGAGGATATGCTTTGATAGAGAGAACATCTATATAGACACACATGGATTGCTTAAAGGGGTCTCAGCGCATCCCACCAAACGCATCTTAGCCAATGAGGAGTAAGACATTGACATATGTCGCAGTCGTCAAGCTAATTGTTGTTAGAATTACCTGTTATGATCTGGTGACAAATCTCTGCCGCTCTTGCAGGCCGAGCGGAAAATTTAACCGGGGGGATTGGCGGTGATGTTACCGAGTGTGTAAACCTTGCTTCAACAAGATGGATAAATGCAATTATTGGGCGGACCTGGGGAGGTGAAAATCCATTTAAAGCCTGTAAAGCTAAGCAGGGGCCGTGGTTAATTCATTTGGCCAATTTACGGGTGATGTACGAGCGTCAGGGTGCATTAGTCAGGCTGTGGGGAGCTGGGTGGTGGAGAGAGAAAGTGGAGGGGGGTGGTGGATGTAAAGATTCCCTCCAGTACCAGTGGACTCTTCTGCTTGGGACCTCGATATTCTGCCCTCCCCTCTCTCTCCCTGCTTGGGACCTCTATTCTGCCCTCCCCTCTCGCCCTGGCTGTCGCCCATTAGGGTGGACAATACAAATGAAGGCAGGGCAGGGGAATGACAAAAAGATGCACAGAGTCGGCTGGAGCTGGGATTGCTTTGCAAATGAGGCGGGGAGAGGCGGACTCGCTCGGCTGAGCCGGGGGAGGGAGTATTGCCAACATCTCCATACCTGGTGCTCAATCAGTCCCTGTCGCCACGCTGTCTAACCTCCTGGCTGCCAAAGCGGTTGTTGCCATTTTACTGAAAGAAAAACACATGAAACTTTATACATATACACATCGTTTTACATTGCCTAAGAGTTGAGTTTTAGCCCTCATGCTCAATAAGAGGTTAGATTATAACTGATGAAATACCCCAAAAAAGAAGTTGGAAGTTTCTTCCCCCTTTTTTAGTTTTTCTTTTTTGAAAGTATTACATTTTTGTCATACTTTCACCTCCTAATTCATTGCGAAGGCTTAGTAAACTTGGCCTTTCATAGCAACTGATACAGTTAATAATTTCCTTCTGTCGTAAATGTGCAGAGACATGTAGTTGATTTACTCTCTTGGCTCAGAGTTGCTCCGATACTCGAGCGCGATTCAAGCCGAGTTTAAATTGAGATGTGAATACCAGGGCGTATTTTTGGCCATCAGCAACGAGTGCCAAGCTCACCTGAGTAACCAAACCACCTCAGAAATTTAATCTAGAAATCTGATCTGGGTTCGTCTCTGCTGGTGGCGTCTTATTGATAGACGTGTTTTTTTCTTCTTCTTAAAAACCAAATGCCCCCCCCCCCCCCCCCAAAAAAAAAAAAAAAAAACTCTAGTTCTCAGTGTGCTTTGCAAGTTTCCCCGAGTTATAGATGTGTCTGCGTGCGTGCGTGTGTTTTTTTTTTCCCTGAGGGGATGACTGATTGTCGCCGCGGTTTAGCTTTGCTTAGTTTGTGGGACTGCTATTGTCTCGCTGCAGCAAAACCACTCAACGGTTACACAAGCCGAGTGGTATGCAAAAACAGTGGTTGGAGCAGCACAGGGCGGGTGGGAGGTGTGGAGGAACGCTTCAGCTTACGGCCTGAACCAGGGCAGGGCCTGGTGTCGGAGAAATAAGAGACGGGGAGGCCGAGGTCTTCTCTCACCAGAGTACGGACAGCTTTTAAGTGGTGGGGCTCCCCCTTAAGTGCTCCTTGGTTCACTTGTGTGTGTGTTTGTGTGTGTCACAGTGCATTTTAAGTGTGTGACTGTGTTAAAATGGTGTGTGTTGGTGTGCCTCGGATTCAATTGCGTGCTTCCTCAC
Source organism: Merluccius polli (assembly GCA_030340625.1). NCBI lineage: Eukaryota > Metazoa > Chordata > Actinopteri > Gadiformes > Merlucciidae > Merluccius > Merluccius polli. Next base: position 158,974 of record JAOPHQ010004005.1, read on the forward strand.
GTGATTGTGTTTGACTGTGTTAGTGTCTGATTCAGTTGCGTGTGTGTGTGTGTGTGTGTTGGGGGGTTACAATATGTGTGCACATATGTGTGTGTGTGTGTGTGTGTGTGTCATGCAACTATTGTTGCATGACACGCAACTATTTGTGAATGTGTGTGTGTTCTTTGTCCCTGGCAGTGGATGTTAACGCTTGTCACCTGACTGCCAGGCGGGCAGCCCAGCCTGGAGAGCTGCAGCCTGGGGAGTGTGAGTGAATGCTGAGGCTTGTGGAGGACAGGTGCCCGTCGGCCCTGCCTGCCGAGCAGCTGCTGGGCTGGGGCTGTTAAACTCACGGTCATGGTGTCGTGGAAGGCATTAGCTCAAATTCCTCTCCCCGCCTCGATTTCGATGGTGCAATGCTATGGCTAACACTTAGCAGTAGAGGCTAGTAAGGAGTAGTAGGTCCCTTTGGGGCATGGTTCCCAAGTGAAGAAATAATTAAATGTGTGTGGGTTTTTGTTCCAGTTTTTGTTTTACAATTTCATTTCCTGAAGGTTTTATATTGGGTCAGTAAATTCTGTGTCATCCTAGCTGCTAGCTGATTGTAATGCGTTATTGGTCGTGCCCGGGCGTGTTGAGGAAAAGAAAAATAGACGATTAAGGTGTAAACTGGAGAGTAAATGAGGACATATTCACGTGGCATGCTCCAATCCACTATTGCGTCAGGTGGAATGTATACCTTGGTTTGTCCCAGTTAGTCATTGTTTCTCAATCCTATAAGAGCAAAGCCTGTGGTCTCATACAGGCTTGTCCTCTTCCTTCCAAGTAAAACTATACTGCAACTGGACAGCAGAACAGGAAACCCTGTGTCCTCAGTGTGCAATCAAACACAAACGATGTTCAGGGCCATATTTTTTCCCTTCCCAAGTCCCTCCTGAGGTTTTCCAGGAGATGTTCCTAGTACACTCCTCTCTTGCGTTTTGGATCATTTCAAGGATTGCATTCCCAAGGCCCTAATTGTAAAAATGTACAACTCGCCATCATCTCTCCCCCTACCCCCCTCTCCCCAGTCCTTTCCTCACCCTCCTGGGATAACAACTGTTGGCTGCTGTCTATAGGCCAGTGGAATTCCTTATACCACCCCCCCCCCCCCCCCCCCCCCCCCCCCCCCGCCTTCCCCAAAAAATGTTGCAGAGTTTTCTATATGCTCCTATGGATCGTTTTACAGCAAAGTTTGAGGTGGCGGGGTAGACGTGGCGCTTGACACAACTGTTGCCGTTTAGCGGTGTGGCTGCCACTCTTATTTGGGTCGACGGGAGGACACATGTTGTTCATGGCCTGTCTATATAGAGACAGACGTGGTCATAAAATTATTCAGCGCCGTGAACTTTCAGCTATGTCTTATTTCTAGGTGCTCAGCCAACACGTAGGACCAACAAAAAAAGAGACATTGAGTTCAGTGAGTCATTTACTGTGCATTGTATACTTGGTTTATATTTTTTTATTGCAGAGAGTACATTTTTACATGATGTTAGTCAATGATGGTCGGAAATGATGTAATTTTGACATCTTCCTCTCTAAGGCATCGAGACATTAGTCATTGAACATGACACCTACATGTACAACCAGTTGACGGACCGATTCGAAAAAAAGTGAATTACCCAGCAAACAACAATCGAACAATCCTTCTCTGCCAATCAACTGTAGAACTTGCAGTCAGATTGCAGCCTTTATCTTCTCCAGGGCCCAAAGTCCAAGTGCAGCTATTTGGGAAGATGTGCAATCTGTCATCACCCCCCGCCAAGGTATTAGGCTTTCAAATTTTAAACGATTGACCGTGTTTAATTTATTATTCATTGCCGATTCTCTGTGTTCAAAAAGATCAATGTGTCTAATTAAGACCAAGTCTTATCAAGATGGAGGATGGTGTCGAGTTCTATGTGGTCAGTGTTTGATAGATGAGCATGGGGGTTCAACAGAGTCCGGTTTCTTGGCTGGGGCACTTGGTGGTTTGGTTGGGGCCTCCTGGCCAGAGATGGGAGTTAGTGTGGTGAAAGACACACTGTGGGAGTCCACCTCTAATTGTTCACAGAAGCCATTGGCGGAAGAAACCGAGGAACGCTAGAGGGGGGAAAACATCCACAGACCTGAAAGAGTTAGTCCATGTGTTTTTTAGAAACAAAAAACAAAAACGGCACAAATGCTTTTGGGAGGCTCCCCAGAAGAGACAAACTGTCGAGCGTAGAAGAAGAAACCAGAAAAGCCACACATCTTTACTCTGGCTCCTGTTTTTCTATGAGACACTCTCTTTATGTTTTTAAACGGACCCTTGGTTGTATGGTTTCCCTCTGCTAGGCTGCTGGAAGCGGGCGCTTCCTGTCGTTCTCCTATACCCCTGAACCGTTACACTTTCAGAGAAATATGGGATCTGTTTTCTGTGGTGCGAATCACTGTGGTTAAAATGGCCCCATATATACAGCATTGATACATCTATGTATACGATGCCAGAATGTTGTGTTGAATCATTATTAGCCAAAATGTGTACATAATATTTTGCATGAAAATATATAGAAAAAACATTGGTGGCCACCATAGTGTGAGGGGCTCTAGGTTGGCTTGGCTTTAGCGATGTGTCAGTATTGGGTGTGTACTTGTGTATAATGTTTACCTCTTATTCTTTTATTGCCACAAATGTAACTGTTGTGACGTTTTCTTCACCCACAGTAATGGTCCACTGAAAACCGTAGAAGGTGTCCAAACTGTTGTCTGTTCTTCAGTCAGGACAGTTGACACTTCTGTGTTGGGGGGGGGGGGGGGGGGGGGGGGGGGGGTTGATTTCTTCTCACATTCTCTATATTAACCGCAGATGCTTGGCGAGAGCCGAATCTGTTTATCGCCGCCTCATAGCGACGCTAAACCACCCCCACACCATCCTTGTTGCCCCCTCCCATCCACCTAACCCTCTCCTCATGTACAGATCCCTTTTATTGTTTGTTTGTGTTTCTGTAATTTGGCAAATTACATGGGTAATGTTTTAGTTGGGTATAAAGTAATCGGAGAGACCAGTCTGTTTGCCATCTGTCCGGTGAGATTACTGTTTTCTGCATAATTAAACGTGTGACCTCCATGGTTGCGGTGGGGTTGGGGATGAGGCGGGTGGGCAGTGAGCAGCCGCCATCCAAGGGGCCTGAGCATCTTATTAGTGTGTGTGTGTGTGTGTGTGTGTGTGTGTGTATGTGTGTGTATGTGTGTGTGTGTGTGTGTGTGTGTGTGTGTGTGTGTGATGGCTTCAAAACTAAGGATAGAGTTGGGCAAACATGAGGGGAGCAAAAGATTAAATGTCCTCTTTATAGATGCTTCTTTTTTGTATAAATAAATATTCACAAACACACACACACACACATGCACACGCACACAGGAATCAGCCCATGTCAAAGCCTGTGCCGCTCAATTTGGGCGCGCCAGGTCCGGTGCTTGTGATCCCTGTGTGCATGCACTGTAACCACGGGTGACAAGTGAAGCTGGCACCAAGGTGTGAGGGTCTGTGTGCATGACTTGTGTTTTTGTGTGCGTCCGTCTGTGAATGTCTCTACATTACTGTGTGTGTGTGTGTGTGTGTGTGTGTGTGTGTGTGTGTGTGTGTGTGTGTGTGTGTGTGTGTGTGTGTGTGTGTGTGTGTGTGTGTGTGTGTGTGTGTGTGTGTGTCCCTCAATGTGTTGTGAATGTGCCTGTATATCTGTTTGTGTGTGCGTGCCTCTGTGAGTTGCATGCGTTTGTGTGTGTGCGTGTGCGCGTGTGCGCACGCAGTCTAACCAGGGTCTGGTGTGTGTGCTCCAGTCTGTAGTCTGTAGTGTGTGTGTGAGGCTCTGCTAGGTGTAGTTTATGTTGGACCTGGTCCAGAGGTCTGCTTCTCCTCATCTCTCCTCCAAGGCCTCACAATTAGATTTCACACCAGATCTGGTGTGTAGTAGTGTGTCCCAAACAGGACATTAAAGACGCCCAGATAAGCTTGCTAATGAGGGCTTCTGTGTTTGTGTGTGTGTGTATACATGTGTGGGTGTTTGCTGGTTTAGGTTTGTGCATTTACATGTGCACATGTGAGCAAACAAGGATGTATGTCTTTGTGTGTGTGTGTGTGTGTGTGTGTGTGTGTGTGTGTGTGTGTGTGTGTGTGTGTGTGTGTGTGTGTGTGTGTGTGTGTGTGTGTGTGTGTGTGTGTGTGTGTGTGTGTGTGTGTGTGTGTGTGTGTGAGAGCGTGTGGCTGCTTCAGTTTTAGCAAGTGTATGTTTCAGTTATGTGTGTGTGCATGCTTCTGTTTGTGTGTGTGTTTGTGTGTAGTAAACACTTCTGAATACTGTGTGTCCTGCCCCCACTGTGGCGTCACCGTCCCAGTTTAGACGAGAGGGAGCGTACTGACAAACGCACCATGATTACACACAAGACATGCCGGCATCTCCAAACACAGGACGCACAACTGAAAACACACAGCAGCACGGTTTGCACAGCAGGGCTGGGGACCGTATCTTGCAACACTTCCGCCCACCAGAACGCTACCAGGAGGCGGGAGAGGGGGAGAAAGTCAAATAAAAGCTTTCTCGATCTCCCAAACGAAAATAACCATTTTAATTACTATGGTTATGCTGCGGTGGAGCCGCAGTGCTGCTGGCAGGGCCGGGGTGAGGTGGCACCAGACCCAGGGGACGGGCTTCAGGTCTGGGCTGGACTCCAGGGAAATGATAGGGTAGTGTGGAGGAGACAGTGGCGGTGGCGGTAGACATGGGGCATGGCCCTTGTCTCTCCTCCTCCTCCTCCTCCTCCTCCTCCTCCTCCTCCTCCTCCTCCTCCTCACCATCCTCTTATCCCACCAGCTAGCCAGGGTGCAATGGGGGAATTTCTCAGTGTGCTGATTACAGGGAGTTTATGTAGTTATACGTCACGGGATGAGTCTGTGAATGTTACAAATTCATTAGTGGTTCATTGCGTTTTAAAGAATTGTAATTTATATTACATTACAAGATAAGAAAAATTATAGTTAAATTAATAAAAAATGTATGAAAGTCGATATCGTGATCATAAGGCCTATCTCACTCATGTTAACCCGAAAGTTGTTTATCACAGTAAGACAAAATATTTGTTTTGTGTGGATTCAATCAGTACTAAACTGAGTGAGGGAGCTTTTATTTTGGCGGAACTCCTCCTGGATCCGTTCCTTCCCCTCTAGAAATAGCCCTGTGTGTTGGCAACCTTGTTTAGCTTCCTGCTGTGCGTTTCAAAGTTATTGTGCTTCACACCATCACTGTTTCCACGGTCAGCCATGGCTACACAGGCCTGTAGAATAACAGACGGGGAAAACAAAACAAAAACAAAAGTATTTATTTTATTCTTAACATATGCTACTTTGGGACCATGCCTTAGCCCTTCCTTCTTCCTTCTCCCACTTGTTTCTTATTTAAATTATACTCTTTGCTATTCTTATGTATTTATTTCTTTACTTTTTGACCTCTCTTGCTACCTGGAGAGTTCCTCTCCTTCCCTCACTCTCTTTCTCCTTTTCTCTCTCTTCACTCACCCCTCCCCCCCTGCCAACTCCTTTATTGCCCAGCCCGTCTCTCTCTCTCTCTCTCTCTCTCTCTCTCTGTCTCTCGTCTCAGCATGCGTTCCGATTACCTCTCCAAACTGGCAATAAGTTGATTGCTTTACAGGGATGATGTAAGCCCCTGCCCTAGGGTACATCAGGTTGGCTTTCTGCTGCTTTATCTCCTAAAGCCTAAATTAACAGCTGGTTTGGTCCGACTTCTCCTGGATCTGACTACAGGATTAGGCCTGGTTCTCATGTGAGTCAAGCTGGTTTGATTTATTGCGGGTCTATCAAGCAAGATCAATGGCTGCTCCGTTTGAAAGTAAATCCTTAATCGCTCTTTTGCACTTGCGTGTCATCATTGTGAATTTCTTTCTCGTTCCTCCTCGTCCTCTTTTTTTTTTTTTTTTTTGCCCATGTCTCTCTCTTTCTCTCTTTCTTGCTCACTCATTCTTATTCTTCCTTTTTTCCCCTATATCTCTCACCCTCATTTTCATTCTCCCCTCCTCTCCTCCATCCCTCTAGCCCTCCATCCCTCCATCCCACCCCAAGGATAGCGGCTCCGTAGCAGTATAGCGATCAGCCCCTGTCAATGGTATCACAGCGAATCACCACATGGATTTTTTTCTTCTTCTCCCCTCCCTTTTCCGCCCTCATTAGCCATCCATCGGAGCGAGGCAGGGCCCGCCAGCCCAGCTTTCACAGGCTCTAGTTCTGATCACCATCACCCCCATCACCCACCCAACACCACCACCACCATAACCCCCAAACGAGCCCCCCTTGCTCGCTTGTTTTGCCTCTCAGATCGCCTGCTCCTCCACATACCGTGACTGACTTGTCACTCAGCCCCCCGCGTCCACTTAGGCGTGGACGCCATTTTGTCAAGAGTTATTTTAACGTCTGGATCCTATAGCGTCTTGACAGCGGCGTCTGCATCGCTGAGCGCAAGGCCGCCCCTCGATGGTATACGTAGAGGATATGGTAATGAGGGGGGCGACGATTTCTGCTAAAGCTTTTGTGTGTTTTTTTTTACACGGTTTAGACGTCTTCTAAAATTTAAAGAAAGTGTGTTTTGTGACAGTTGTCATAAAAGGGGGTTGAAATGAGGGGAGAGAAGGATTGGAATTTGATTTGCTGTTACTGTAACCGATATTTGCGGCATGGTGAGTTGGGCGGCTTTATCCCTTTCTCTTCCTCCTCTCTTTTACTTATCTCATTTTCCCTGCCTTGGTTTTATCTCTTTCCTTCCTTCTCAGTGAGAGAAGAAAGGTCCCCTATTTGTGTCCCTATAATTTCCTGATACTTTTCGCAACCTTCCAGACAATTTCCATGACGAACCCTCATTTATTTCTGACGCTGCTCAACTCCGCTTCATTTTCTCCCCATTTCTAAAACAACCAAGTACTTCTCTAAATTATCTTATTTTCTCATACACCCCCCCCCCCACAATCCTTCAAATAGTACTTTTCTTGCCAAAGTTCCCGCAGACTTGTCTTAAGTTTTCTGTGCTAATTGATTTAGTTTTGTGTTCTCATTGGTCCGGTGTGTGTGTGGAGGGAAAGGGCCCTGGGGCCAATCAATGTCAAGCTCAGGTGTGTTTACTTCCTGGTTTAGCAGCCAGACTTTCAGACCGGCTTGGGTGTGGGAGGGGCCGTGTAGGGGATAAGAGGTGGGATAGAGGGCGGGGGGGGGGGGGATTCAAATCGACGGAATACGTGGGAAGGAAGGGCTTGCTGTCAGCCAGCTGGACCTCTTAATCCTATAGCCTTGGGGAAAGGGTGTGTGTGTGTGTGTGTGTGTGTGTGTGTGTGTGTGTGTGTGTGTGTGTGTGTGTGTGTGTGTGTGTGTGTGTGTGTGTGTGTGTGTGTGTGTGTGTGTGTGTGATTCTTTATGTCTGTTTGTCTCTAGTAAAGGTTTGTCAATTGTAGCACACCTTCTCCGGACCAGCTGAGCTCACTATGTGTGTGTTGTGTGTGAGAGAGACACACATAACCAGGACTCTGTGTGTGTTTACCCAGGCCTCTCTTTAACAACACACTGTATATTTATGTCAAGACGACACAGCCCCCCCCCCCTCCCCCCTTGATGTTGGAGAAGTACTGGGGGATGGAGCAGGATGAGGTGGGGGGAGGGAGGTAACAAACATCACCCTCCTCCTCCTCCCCCCTCCCCCAATCCCCCCTCCCTTTCTCCATGGTCCTCGTAGAAACAAACGCTTACCTCATGCAAACCATCAGCACTATTTTGCACATACCCGCGTCACGCGAATGCACACAAACACATTTTTGGGTTGTTAGCAATAGCTAGCTTGCATCATCCCCTGTCACTCATTAAGAGCAAAGCATGCTATTTAGCCACATTCCATGCAAACTTACTCTGTGGCATCTCTCTCTCTCTCTCTCTCTCTCTCTCTCTCTCTCTCTCTCTCTCGACTTTTGCATATATCAGAGGCTGGCAGGCTAAGAGGCAGGGACTTCCCCACGCCACACTCCGAGCCTTTGATCCTTTCCTTTGGAGGTAACATCAAAAGGAGAGGCATAGAAAGGCAGCTACCACTGTGAAGTTCCCTGTTCAACTAGATGGCTTGGCTGAGGGCTCCCTCTCCCCCCCCCCCTCCTCTCTTCCTCCCCCCATGCTCCCATCACTGCATCCCTCAGCTGACAAAAACATACAGTTTTATAGCCAAGGTTTTAGTTTTTTTAGAATTGTATTTATATTTATTTTATTTATTTTTTTACTCCATGCCTTCACCTCTCTTGAACCTAACTGTCACAGAACACGAACCCCACCCCTAAACAACACAACAAACAGTAGACTTACAGATAGAATACACAAAGATGCACTTGTCCGTTTTTTCCCCTTTTTTGATGCTATTGAAGTCCCATCCTAGCCTCGCGCTCTCTTCCCTCTCTCCCCTCTCTCCCCTCTCTCCCCTCTCTCCCCCTCTCACTCACGCTTGCTTACTCTGTATACCTCTCTCACTTGCCCTCTCTCACTTGCCCTCTGCATGTGATGGCAGGCAGCAGTACACATTGCAACTGGTTGCATCAATGCCTAGACAGGCCCAACCGCCATCCAACCCCACTCACCAGCAACAGGACTGGGGAGGCGGTGGAGGTGGAGGTGGTGGTGGTGGTTAGCAAGAGCAACAGGCCTTAGTTGGCACCACAGTGGTTGGTTCACAGCACATTAAGATTTAGGATGAACCTGTCTAAACCTGCTCTCTCCTCCTGGAGATGGAGGTGGAGGCGATGGGTGGATGGAGATCAAGAGGTGAGGTAGAGATGGCGATGAAGAGGGAGATGGAAGAGAGATACCATGTAAAAGGGGTCGAGTTGTGATGTTTGTCTCTCTTTTTGAAGTGCGATGTGTTGTGATTCACTGGAAATGGCCGCTGCCTTTTCATGCTCCATCCTCCCCATTGGTTGGCATATCATCATCATCATTACAGCAGTGTTTTGCAGAGGCTGCTATCTCCACGTCAATCACAGCATGTGTGTGAAACACCGGTCGTAATGATCTCCATCCCCGGCCGCCTGCTCCCATCGCCCCCGGAAACTGCGCTCGCTCCCCAGCTAATAGATGCGAAATTAGACTGATCAATACATGGCCTCAGTTCGTTATTGACGGGTTATCGCGACGTGGGATTTCTGGCCGAGGGGTGTTCATACAGGGGGCTAGGCTAAGAGAAAGTGCAAAGAGGCAGGAGAAGAAAAAAAAAACCTGGCAAAAAGTACAGCCTTTTTTATTCATAATTGTAGTTTGCAGTTTTTTGTGTATTTTAATGTCTCGCTTTTTTGTTGTTGTAGTTTGTCGTTTTAAGTGCATTTTCCCCCCGCTCAAATTTGCTCCTTGGCTGCTTCAACTTGAACCTCCTGGGATAATATATGAGGCTACTTTATCCTTGGCTTAAAGCACTTCATCTTGTGATTAAGATGATGTTGTGTTTAAAGATGCCATCCCTGGTCCTGCCTCGAGTCCCGTTCAGCTGACTATCTGCGTGGAGCGCACTAATCACGTGCTCTGCGCTTGGAAATAAGGGGGGGGGGGGTTGTAAAACACCATATTAAAGATTCATCAATAATTGGCTTGTGTTACCATGTTTTTGTTGCGGGGGAGGAGAGGGAGAGAGTTGGTGTGTGTGCATGTGTGTGTGCGTGTGTGTGCGTGTGTGTTTGTGTGTGTGTGTGTGTGTGTGTGTGTGTGTGTGTGTATTAGGGATGTCCGATATTGGCTTTTTAACCGATATTGTTCATATATATATATATATATATATATATATATATATATATATATATATATATATATATATATATATATATATATTAGGGATGTCCGATATAACTCTTAATTTCCGATACCGTTATCTACCGATACCGATATATGCGGAAACTTTGAAATAATTCCAAACCACCGACATAACTACAGCTACAACTAGCGTCCCACTACACGGCCGCACATGCCCAGGCTTGTTATTGAGACGGCGCGGCGCGTTTGATGATGTCATCAAACCACGTCCTCACTTGAAACATAACAGATGTCTGAAATTAACAAAGTGTTTATTTATTTCACACTGTCTTTGTACTAACAGAAATGGAACAGGTAAATCGACTCAGGACAATTAGAGCTTTCCAACAAGGTATAACATGCCATAGGCCACTTTAGTCATTTTGAGCTTTTTTAAAAACCGATACCGATATTTTCCGATATTGATTTTTTTATGCCAATATCGGCCAATAATATCGGACATCCCTAATATATATATATATATATATATATATATATATGTGTGTGTGTGTGTGTGTGTGTGTGTGTGTGTGTGTGTGTGTGTGTGTGTGTGTGTGTGTGTGTGTGGTGGGGGGGAGCGGGGGGGGGTACGCATGCATGGATCATCATGTGATTTAGTGGTAATTGTGTGTGTGTGTGTGTGTGTGTGTGAAAGCAGAGGGCACACCAGAACCTCCTTGGCTGAGGTGATTGGCTGGGGGCCACTTGTTTGGTTTATGGAGTGACATGGAGGGGAGGGGTGGGGGGGTGCAGCAGAGAGGTCTCCTCACCCACCAACCTCCACCTTCCTCTGGCCTGAGCAGAGCCGCAGCCTCCCCTGACCCGCCCAGGGTCTTATTGTCCTGGAAGCATCTCCTGTTTTAATGAGGTCCTCTAAGCTGCTCCTTATGACTTATGTATTCATTAAGCTAGCGCAGCCCAGCAAGTGCATACTAAATCAGCTGCTATAATGATATATTTAATGGTGTATAAAGATCAGGGTGACATTGGCACAAATCAATCAGCACACTTTGACCAACACTCGATTTGGTTGAGGATATTTACTTTTTTGTTTTCTTTACTGTTTTACTATATTTTACTTTAGTTCCAGCAATATAATACATAAACTATCACTTTACATTGATTTATACAGTCAAGCTTTATTACAATAACATCATATAAAGTTGGCGATTCATAACGATTTATAATGGTGAAAATAATAACAGCATATATAGCAATCATATTTTATATAAATGTTGTTATTGTATCACTCTATGGCCATAACCTGAAAATGTTCACCAGATTTTGAGTAGAAACCCTAGAAAAATGATTCTAGGCGTCAGACCTGCACAGGGAGCACCTTCATGAATATGGAGCTAAAATGTCTTCAAGGTGTGTGTGTGCGTGTGCGTGTGCGCGTGCGCTCACACTACACTGAAAATGCACATTGTACACAACACATTGCCTGTTTGTTGTGTGGCAGTCTTTGTTGAAGATTAATTGCTTGCTTTTACCTATGTGTGATTCCTTCCTCTTAATGCTTTCTGAAGGATAGATGTGCGTAGGTGGTTGTGTGTGCGTATGCATGTGTGCGTGTTGGTGCGCGCCCGCTTCGTCTGTATGCAAGGCATTGTAAAACCTGAGCGTACACATTCTCTTCCTGCAAGGCTTGTTTCCGAGCTTCCTCACACTCAACCTGCCATTTAACTAATTCATAGTGAACTGGCGTCGAGCAAAACCAGACTGCCAACATCAAAAGCCAGCGTTCAGCACTTCCTCCAGCGCTACGCGGCAAAACAGGGAATATTCGAGGAGGAGATGTAGGCATCTCAGCCGACTCCCCAGTTCTCCCTCGCCAGAAGTCCCCGAGCCCACAATGCTCTCCTGGTAACCCCCCCCCCCCCCCCCCCCACCACCACCACCACCCCGATAAGAAATGCAAGTGTGATTGCGTGGAGGAGTTGGTCGACTTTCTGCTTCCTGTTGCGTGAACTTGGTTGAGGCGCGATGCCGCTGTCAGGGTATATGGTGGTGATGGTGGTGTGTGTGTGTTCTCGTTGGAGATGAGGATGTGTTTTGTGATCCAAGAGGTTCAGATTCAATGCAGAGTGATTTTATTGTTACTGGGGGGTTTTACTACCACGGGTTCAGAGGTCATCATAAGAGGGAGGCTGTACATGAAGGTAAAGGTTGATGTGGTAGTATTTACATTACCTGACGGGTCGTTTCATATGTAATATACTGTATATGCTTTGTATTGGTCCAACAACACTACAACAAACCAAAATAGAAAACAGTGCGATCAAACATGATCCTGTAAACCAATTCTCCACAAAAGATAAAACAATACAGCTGAATGCACATTATGGCAGTTTACTACAGTTAAGATATTGTTGTTACCCGTTTTCAAGAGAACTAAGTTAAAGTGCAACATGCACTGGATTATGACAATATCGTAATACAACCAAGTGAGGCTTGGAACTGGACACCACATATTTCCATACGATACCGATAACATCGTCGGCATTCTTTTGTGTGCAAGTCACACAAAACGTACACATTGCTTTACAAAAAAACAGTTTTTCCGGTGTACGTGAGGGTTTAGTGGAGAGAGGTCAATGAAAGGTCAGGTTAAGAAACAGCCCTTGTAGTTCAGCAACCCACTTCCTACTAGAAGGAGGGTGGTAGGTGCGTGTGTGTGCGTGCGTGCGTGTGTGCTGTTAAAATAGCATTGCTCCAGATCCCTTCTGATGCTAAACGCTAGCATGGGGCCTGTTCATTAACAACCACAGAGGAAACTCCCACTGGCTCTCCAGTCCCCAGGCTCTATTTTTAGAGCGACCCAGAGATAGGCTTAATGACCTGGGGGGGGAGGCAGGGGAGAACGGCACACAATCAGAAAGGGAGTCTTGTTTACTTTGTTGGCCTTGTTGAGAAGCTGGCGGGCTTTTGTGTGTTACGTGCACGGTCCCATCTGTGGTTAATGCGTGCACAAAGGTTTAGAGCAGTTGTATTTTGCTTTGATGTAATTATCCAGTGAATTAGGATTTCTGTTGGGTTTAATTGTCTTCTGACTGGTGGGTACAGTAGAACCGTATATTTGGGGTGAGATGTGGGCTGCCAGTAATGTGCTGAAAACCTTCCTTGTGCCGGTTGCACATTGTGCAATACGTTGAAACTTTCGGCTCAATCAGCTGGTATTTGAACAGCGCATTTGTCCACACCTGCTAAACAAACGGCGCCTAGAGCACGACCATGCTTATCATGCAGAACTGTGTTCAAGAGAGTGTAGCTCACTTCCACTACAGGCCTGATAACACTCAAGAGTTCAGATGTGTATATTTAAGTAAAGTCACTCACAAAGAACCCTTACTTTTTTTGGATTGAATTGATGAATAGCATTGTTGAGGAAGCTCTATCAACTGGCAGGTTAGTTAGCATTTTAGGTTGGTTAGCATTGCCTACATACTTATTAACACTTCCAGGGTTAGGGGTTCGATTCCCACTGGGGTCACCCATTCTAACCATGTCTGCACTCGCGGTATTGTAAGATGCTTTGGATAAAAGTGTCCACCAAATGGCATAAGCTTATTTATTGAAGTGTGTAAGTGTGCCAGTTGGGTTTGAAGGAGGATAATAAAATAGGGGAGAAGGAGGCGGGTGGGGGGAACCAGTTGGGGAAGTGATGCCTGGATGAGGGGTGAGGGGCTGGGGGAGGGAGGAGGGGTGAAGAGCAAGTCGGCCGCTACGGTACAGTCAGGGGCCAGAAGAATCTCCCCTCCACTCCCCCGCCCACCCCCACTCCTGACTCCCCTACCTCTCCCAGAGGTTCTGGCTTTGGAGTAAATACGGGCCCAGCGGACCACCTCCCCAACCCCCCAACCAACCCCACCCCCACCCCCCCCCCCCCACTTCCCCCCCAGCCCCGGGGCTCTCAAACCCCAGGCCTTCCCACATTCCGCTTTTATTTTCCTGGTTGCAAAATGCCTCTGGCTATCAGAGCTCGTTGGGCTTTTATTTTTTTAAATATATCTTCTCATAAAATGTGTATTAGAAGAACTAAAGCCTTGGTGAAGGGCCTTCTGGTGTGGACTAACTTTCACCCAGTTTTTAGGCGCCGACTTCTTTTGTCAACGTTTTCTTTCTCTTTTTTTTCTTCTTTTTTCTTTTTTAGGTATGTAGCTCTTACAAATCTATTCCCTCATCTTTTGTCTCCTACACACACACACACACACAAGCACACAGGCAAGCAAACACACACGCACGCTCAACGCACACACGCACACATGCACACACACACGTGCATACACGCAACAGAGCAGTATATTACATGCAGAGGGGCCTTTATTTTATAACCAGGGGGATTTAAAGAGGTCTGGCTTGCATTAGGTTCCCCCCTCCTTAAATTACACAAAATTACCCTCCCCACCCAGACAATTGATGTGTTTGTTTAAGCACGTGTGCACCTGCGGTACAGACCGTGACACCTAGTGGGCTCGCTTCAAGACCTCCACCAACTCCTCCTTCTGCTGCTTCTTTTCTTCATAAAATGGCTACACACGACTAGAAAAGATAGAGTAATCTTTTAAACCGACCCTGTTAACGGCGCCTCTTTGAGTTGGATCTCCGGCTAGCCTTGATCATCTAAAGATTTAAATAAAGCTCTTCATGACCGGAGTGAGAGTGTTGAAACTGGGCGAGAGATGTCCGCTGTAATTCTCATGGCTGCTCCAAGTGGGGGGGCGAACAGTGCATAGGATCACATTGGTTGTAGTTCAAGGGTGTTTTATTTACCCTGATTCACTTCCCCCAAAGTGCAGGGTGGTTGGTGTTCAACTCCCAGTGGAAAGGTTTTAAGGTTCGACACCCCCATGTGTCCATAGCATACAGGCTGCAAGCATCTTTGAGCCAACTGCCTCAGGATGACCTCTGTTTACTGTATATGACATAATAATAGTAATAGTGGGTACTAAATGACTGAATCAGAAACTATTTTTAGCTTTAAAACTAATAGTTAAAACCAAACAGAGGCTTAAAAACCAGTAGAGACACAGTAGAGTGACTTATGCGTAGGTACAACTATAAGCCATCTCGGTGCACTTGTCGACCCCAGATATGTTTGTATGGAAAACCTGTATGGAAGGCCTCTGCTTAAGGTAGTACAGTCATATTGAAAGTATCAAATATGACAATTAAACTTGAGCAAACAGCTGAAGTGGGAGGGAGGGGAACAGACTTGTGCTTGTGTCAAGTCAATGTGTGTATGTATGTGACCCCTGGCCACAGATGGGCCATGGTTCTGCACAACTCTCTAGAGCTAGCAGCCTTGCATCCGTATGCTGGCAGTAAACACCAAGCTGTTGCCTCTCTGTCTCTGTCTCCATCTCTGTCTGTCTGTCTCACTCTCTCTCACACACACACACACACACACACACACACACTTGAGAATCCTACATTTGCTAATTGATATGTATGCTTAGAAAGAATATAGCCAGGGCAAAATATTACATTCAAGCTATCCAAATGACCAAAATCTAATTCTGTTCTTCAATCAATCATTAATCCTTTCCTTTTCTTATCCATCCTCTGTCTCTGTGTGATGTGATGGATATTATAAACACACACACATGGATTCTGAACCGTGTGGTTACATTGGGGGCCACTCTGTGGATGGATGTTATCCCTGCTCCCAGGGGCCCCATTGGAACCCACACTGCTGTCTGGGAGCCATCGTTGGCACACAAGGACCCACTGTCTCTGAGCTTATGCCTTTTAATCCAAAACAAAACCAACAGGCCTGGTTTTAGCCTGGTTGGTCCATGACAGGCAGCAATTAAGGGACTTTTAGCTGCTAGCTGCTAATGGCTAACTTTAACTGCTAACAGACCTTCAGTTATTTAAGCCCTACTCTTGCAATGGCTAATCATTAGATTCCAACCAAGCACTAGAATCTACACACACAGGTAATTGTGACGGGCTATTGTGATATCTTCTGGCTGGTGTGTGTGGTGTCTGTCACTAGACGTACAGGTATGGTTTCTGCCGTTTGATCTTTAATTTTACGATAATTGCATTCTCGTGGTCATTTGAATCTACACAAGGATGTGTTGCAATGATAATAACGTTAATTATATACTTTATTAATCCCCATGGCGCCTATGCTAGGAGCAGTGGGCTGCCTGCCACAAGGGTAGCGCCCGGGGACCAACTCCAAGTTATAGTCCCCTTGCCTTGGTTACGGGCCGGGCAACATGTATTCAGAAGACCACAAGGACGTGATCAATATTCTAGTTAATGTCTATGGAAAGGAAAAGCAGTGAAGTAGTGGTGGTGTTGAAGGGGAGTAGTGGGTCTACAGGTACCTGGAGCAGCCAAAACAGTGTCTGGGCCAGTTAAATGAGGAACCAATGGCGTTTGGCAGGAACATGTTAGGATGTATGACTGCCAGGCTGCCCCCCTCCCTCCCCGCCTTCCCCCTCACCCCTATCCCCCCTCCAATTGGTCTCATGCCATAGCTTCCTGTCTGTCATAGACGGCCGTGCTGGGGCTGGGGGGTGGTGGGTGTGGTGGGAGGGCTTGTTTGCGCTGCGTTGACAGTGGGTGTATATGTGGGTTAAGACTCAGTGGTCACATGCCAAACATTGGCTGAACAGCAGAGACTCTTGTACGGTCAAGCGCTCAAACGCCATGCGCCGTTTTGGTGAGCGGCAGTGTGGAGGTTCTTTTGAAGAGCTGCTTACGCCATTTTTTGTTTTCCCCTAATTTGACCCTTTTTAAAAAAAAAAAAGTGTTTGGCAGGAGAATGTATTTTGGGGCATTTAGAGGATATGTGGAGTATTCAATGACAGAGGGATAAAATATATATATAGAGAGAGGGAGAGAGGGAGGCTTCTGTGTGTTAACACTTGGAGACATCTCTTGTCTTTCAGGAGATAAAGCAACGAGAACGGGGGAGAGAGAGAAAGGGGAGGGAGATGGAGAGAGGGAAAGGGAAATGGTCGGGGACAGACATAGAGCGGGGGGGGAGAGAGAGTGATGGAGTTCATCCTTGTGTAAAGACTTTGAGAAGGCTCTTGTCTTTCAGTTCATCAGAGACAATTGAGTCTTTCAGCTCCTATTGTGCGATCGACTGGGCGAGGAGAGTGGTGAGGAGGAGGGGGGAGAATGGCGAGAAGGAAGGGGGGGTGCGGTTGCTAATGCGAGGGGCAGGGAGAGAGAAAGTGAGTGGGATGGGTGGGGGGAGTACCCCTCTTCTTCATCAGCTCAGCCGAGAGCTGCAAAAAGTGTATTGCGGTGGGGGTATTGTGTGTGTGTGTGTGTGTGTGTTTTGCTGGTGGTAGGACAGGAAGAGTAAGGTGGAGGGAGAGAAAAGGGAGAGGGAGAGAGAGAGTTGTCTTGGAACTGCACAGTAATTTGTCACATCGGAATGGCTCTTGAGTTACAGAGAGGCCCCCCCTCATAGCAGGGAAGTTTTCAGCCTGGATAGATGAGGGGGGGAGGAGGACGAGGGGGGGGTGGTTGGAGGGGGTCAAAGGTCACGGCCTACTCGAGCCCGGGCAGCATGTTCGTTGACGGGGCGACTAACAGCAGGGGGCGGGGGTCTGGAGTGAGAGGAAGACCGTGGTGTGGGGGGGGCAGCCTTGGTGTGGTGGAGAGCGAGGGGCTGGTGAAGCGCTTGCCAGCGCTTGGTTTTCCTTGGCATGCTTGTGGAACCTGCAGGCGAGATTAGTGTGTGAGAACATTTACTGGGCTGAAGTGGAGGCGCTTGTCAGGGCATGTGTCCTATTACCCTCCCTCGTTCTTTCTCTGTCTGTCTGTCTGTCTCTCCCTCTCCCCTTCCTCTCTCCCTCTCCCCCCTCATGGGTCCCCTTTCACTTAGCTCTTGTACATGTTCTCTGACTCTTTGCATCTTTCCAACTGTTGGCTGCATATGATTTGATTTGGGCACTACAACCTCAATAAACGACAGCCTTGCAGTTTTGACAGCCATGTACTTTTCCTAAACTGAAGTCACAATTAAGTCTCATAAACCAAAATCGGAACCCTAAATTTTCACCCTTTACAACCCACACAACACAGTTAATTAAAAATACACTTTAATTTAGGGTTGGATTGCCACAACCACTGTGACGATCTTCCACAAAAAAAGGTAGAGCTAACAGTGTTGTAAGTGTGCGCGTACAAGCACACCTTGTGTCATCAGAAATGGATCCAAACTATCGTGGCTCAATGTGCAAAGATATGCAAATCATATGACCTGCTTACATCATGCTCTTACGCCATCGGCTGACATCATCAGAGCTGGTTCCCACTCTCCCCTCTATGGATACCGCCACTTCCAGTATACTGTTTACAACAAATTGTGTTGTTTTTTTTCTTCTTTCCGTGTACAAAATCCACATTGTACACAAGTACTCGTCGAGTCCAGCTTGTTTTTTGAAGTCTTTATAAAGACGTCGGCCGCGGTGCTTAACCGTCCGGCCCGCTCTCAAGGACTCTCTGACACAGCCGGATGCTGTATTGAATAACCTCAAACTGCACATCACAGCACACTTCACACTCTCAGCTTTCTCTCGCACCCTTAGCACCCCCCAGATCCCCCCTCCTCTACCCACCCCCACCTCCTCCTCCTTGCGTCCATGTTGACTTAATGGCAATTAATGACAAATATACATAAAAAAAACAAAAACTAAAATGCTTTGTGCCTTTATGAACAGAAGAGTGAAGACAAACGGTCAAGTAGGTCGTAGAAGAGGGGGGGATAACATGATCTGGTGGGACACGAACCTGGGGTCACTACAAGGCATATTTACGTGTTCAGTGCGTTGAGCCCCCAAGCCGCCCAAGACCACAACTTTGACTCTTTTACAACCCCTACATTTTTTTTCCCGGGCTGTGAGGACACATATAAACAAGTGTAAACAAACCTCAGTGTTTAGCAGTAAAAATCCCTCCTGGGGATTGTAAATGAGTGGTAATGGAAGTGATTTTATTTATCCTGGTACAGGCTGTTGCCCGGGACATGGGAGTGCCTGGCAGACACCCCCTGGGGTGAACTCTTGGATAATTACCAATGATTTAGTCTTATGAACAAGGTGTGTGTGTGTGTGTGTGTGTGTGTGTGTGTGTGTGTGTGTGTGTGTGTGTGTGTGTGTGAGAGAGTCTTTATCTCTCACACTTATTCTACCTTTCTGTCTTTATTTATGTTTATCTGCATTTCTATCCCTGTCTCTCTAGTATCTCTCTCTCACTCTTATTCTTTTTCTGTCTTTATTTATTTATCTCTTTTCTCTCCTACTTATGATTGCACTCATTCTAGCAGTTAACTTCTTTCTACAAGATGGAACAAGACTAATGGAAGCTAATGTTTATTACATTACAAAACCATACTAAAAGTTGTATTAAAGTAGTTGACCTTTCTTCCTCTCCACAATGAGATCCAATTAATTATTAAATTAAGTAACTCTTAATTTAAATTAAAGCAACTCTTTGTGTCCATGTGTTAACATCTGTGTTTTAAACTTTCAGAATATACAGACACAAACACACACACACACACACACACACACACACACACACACACACACACACACACACACACACACACACACACACACACACACACACACACCACTTAAATTTGAACTTCCTCCATATATTCTAAAAGACAAAAAAAGCTCCTTCGGGGACACACAGGTAGTGAAGTGTAAGAGCAATCAGTTTATCGTTAAATGATCTTTGGAAGCCTTGCGATCCCCCTCCTCCTCAGGGTTTTAGACCATCTCCTTGTGGATGTTTTTGCCAAGGAAGAGTAGGAAGGAGAGGATTGTGATAAAGGCCAAGTCAATCATTTATAAGAGTGGAGTCATGAGGTACAGCCACAGAGGGATAGGTTGAGACGCCTGGGTTTAAACTTTTTATGAGTTCTTCGGGCTGCTTATAAAATTCATTTTATCTCCAACAGTCACCGGCGTGGCTTTAGGTGGTATTAGTCCACAACCCCGCCTTGCATCCACCTGCCGAAGAGAATGATTCACCTCCTCTGTATAGATCCGGTGTTCACATCCCTTTTCAACCTCCTAGTCCATTATTAATTTCCCATCTTACTGACCGTTGGGAGCAAGCTGCTAAACTGGATAGTTTGTACTGTAGTAACAGTGCTTCCCCCACATGCATCCAGCATTGGCGCCACTGCTTTTTTTTCAGAATTACAAATGTTGGCCTGTGGGCCAGTCCGATCCATTTTTTTCAACATTATTTGATTAATTTAGCAATTGAATTCAATGCTATGGAATGGACCAGGCCGACAATCGTTCTGTAATTCTCCAGAACACACAGGTGGCCAGTCCACCCATTGGACAGCCTACACGCAATCCAAGAACGGGATAAAAATAATCCATGCGTTTAACACAAATAGGCTGGTAATCAAATGACTCATTGACTAATGACTAATTTTCTTCTTGTGTCACTGCAACCTTTTTTTGCTTCATGCAGGCTCTTGAAAATATCCGAAATAGTTTTTTTTTAATGAGACATATCTAGCTGGAAGCATAATGAGACAAAGCTAGCTGGAAGCATAATGAGACATGGCTAGCAGAATCATAATCAGACATAGCTAGCTGGAAGAATGAGACATAGCTAGCTAGAAGCATTAGCAATGCCATAAACAAGGTTTCACTCAACTTGACCGGCGTTATGACAGTCTAGTAACCGTATCTATGTACAAACTATGTTTTAATTTGCATCATCTCAATATTCATGTCTAATTTAATATTGGTAAATAAATTACAGATTATTCAGAAACTATCATAAAAAATATATATATATATATATATATATATATATATATATATATATATATATATATATATATATATAAATGACAATTTAACAAATAAAATGTGTACAAAAAATGTTCCCCCTCAATCTCCAGGGGGTGCAGCAGCACCCCTACTTCCCGCGGGCATGGAGGAAGGGTATTGGAGGGCTCAACTGAAAACATAAGAGTTGATGGAGTTGGTAGCCCCAGAGCGCTGCAGCCTTCTCCACAAGGATGTGAGACAGATCGCATGTGAAGCTGGATGGAGCTTGATTTAAAGGGACACTAAGTAGTTTTTTTAGTAATTTATTACCTCAAATCAACGTCTTCATTCATAAATAAGTCCCCATTGGTGTACAATTATCTCTGTCAACAATCTCACTTATCCTCCTGAGCGAAGAATCACTTATCAGAATTTACATAGGACGGGTAAGCTCTATGGAGGCTTCCATGTCCTTCCGGTCTATGAACTGCCGAGAGGGACAAAAAGCACTACGTGGTACAGGTAAGGCTAAACGCGTTTTCACTCAGAGCCAGTGTGACTGTGGAACAGAGAAGGAGCTTAGCGAGACGCGCTTGTCACTTAAAA
Organism: Merluccius polli; assembly: GCA_030340625.1. Lineage (NCBI taxonomy): Eukaryota > Metazoa > Chordata > Actinopteri > Gadiformes > Merlucciidae > Merluccius > Merluccius polli. Next base: position 180,205 of record JAOPHQ010004005.1, read on the forward strand.
AACGATATAATTCAACATAATTCACTATCTTGCTCGAGGAGTGATTACTCATACATGCTGACACTAATGATTCAATGCAGTTTGAAGTTTGTTTGAAATAACGTACCCAGTGCTCGAAGTGGGCCGGCAGTACCGGCACTTCTACATTTTACCCTTTAGCGTACCGGCACTTTTTCTTACGTACCGGCACTTGTCACAGGCTGCGGTCGTTGGTCCGTGATGGGTTAATATCGCGCACCCCCCCCCCCCCCCCCCCCCCGTCGCTTATATGTGAATAAGGGAGTACCGTACCGGCACTTATTATTTTCCACTTCCAGCACTGAACGTACCTCATCATCCGAAACAAAACTTGATGAAGTGGTGTTTGAAGACATGTTGTTATCGTGTTGTCATAGCTTCTTGAATCTTGACTAATACCGCTTGCCGTAGTTAGAAAACGCGAGGCGCTAGAGAGCATAAATTCGTTTGAATGCAAAATACAATTTGACCACTAGATGGGGGAAAAAACTACTTAGTGTCCCTTTAATCCTGTTTTAATTGAAAATCCAAAAGCATTATCGTCTATCCCGACGTCGTGTGCTCCTTACCCGATGACTCCAATTTGAAAATGCTAAGCAATTTGTTAAAACTAGACTACAATTTGTAAAACTATCATGAATGCGTAATTCTCGCCAAAACGTTTTACCGCTAGTTTGTCACAAAAAACATTCAATAGGGGTTATGCGCAACATACTTCCGCATTCTGCTAAACAAGTCTCATCACATCCGGTTCAGGTCCACTGTACCGCTCTCGCATTATGTTATTTATTAATCCGCACTTCCAGACCGTCACCGGGGCTTCTGAGTAATATGTCCGAGGAGAGCAGCCCTCTCCCGGACTCACGCTAGCTTTTATCGCTGTTTTTTTTTAAATTGTATTTATTAATCCACACTTCCAGGCCGTCACCGGGGCTTCAGAGTAATGTGTGTCCGAAGACAGTAGCCCTCTCCCGGACACAGACGCTAGCTTTAACCGCTGTTTATTTTTATTTATTTATTTTTTTAATCCGCACTTCCAGACCTTCACCGGGACTTCAGAGTAATGTGTCCGAGGAGAGCAGCCCTCTCCCGGCACAAGCTAGCTTTTAACCGCTGTTTAAAAAAAAAAAGAAGTATTTATTAATCCGCACTTCCAGACCGTCACCGGGGCTTCAGAGTAATGTGTCCGAGGAGAGCAGCCCTCTCCCGGACTCACTCGATAGCTTTTACCGCTGTTTTTTTTTTTTTTTTTTTTTTCCATCCATCTTTTCTTCTCACTAACATTCAGATGTTAAAACCAAATAAAACGCCAACAGTAAAAAGGGCTAGCTAGGCCAAGTCAATAGCTGTCGCCGTCAGTTCCTACCGCTGCTACCGGCTTTAACGACAAGCGGAAGTCAGGAGACCAGTTTTCCGGTTTGGTCACGTGACGCTCGGCATAAAGCCCATACAGTGGTAGAGAATTGAAGATTATTAGGAAATTATCTTTGGACCAATGCAATGTCAATAATTTTATTCTGGTTGGGGACGACGTCCGTTGGAGCATCATTTTGCGTGTTTTGGCCAATAACACATACATATAGCACATACATTAGCATGAAATAAATAAAGTACATTAAATTGATACCAGAGATCCTGTCCTCCTCTGCCCCCCACCTTCACTTCACAGACTGCCTTTACCGCTTCTGCCTGCGCTGCAGGTGCCGCTGTTGAAGCATTTTAATCTGAAATTCAATAATGGATTTTTTCCAAAGAAGAGACAAAAATTGTTTTATAAATGATACTGAGATTTGGTAATGGTTTATTTCAACCAATTACTGTCTTATATTTTAATCTCCCTCTTGCCTCTCAAAAATAGAGGAGCAACGTCCTCTGCCTCTATGGACCAGCCTTCTCTGGAAAGTAGCTAGGGCTGAACAACAGTGCGTTTGCATGGTATTTCTTGTAATGTGGTATTATTATATGAGACCATTTCTGTTGGAAATGCACCAGAGCCCTACTGGAATCAGTGATCTCACTAAAACCTCTCTGCACACGTGCACATCAGCACTATGCACTCACACATCACCATGCACGCACACACCAACGTAGTGCACCTCACACACACCTCAGCACCGCTGCTGGAAAAAACCATAGGGGACTGAACAATGAATAAATTAGCATTACAGTAAATGCTATAAAGATATTGCAATCCCGTTTCTGATTAGCTTGAGATAAATGTTCCTTTTCTTGTAATGATGTCATCGTCATATTGACAATGATCTTTGGCTATGTGTTTACTGGTGGTTTTCTTTGCTTAAAAATATGTCTGTGTATTATAGTTTATTTTGACCCCATAATGTAGGTCAGGTTATGTAGATTTCATGTTATAGCCATTAATCACTGTTACACTCTCAAAGCGCTTCACAGAGCCACATTATACAACATCCCCTAACCCTAAGCCCTCTGAAGGACAAAAGGATTGGGCAGACATGTCATATAATGGTCTAAAACGGTTAATAATATATTAATAATAAGTTAAGAAATGAATGTAGGCCGCAGGTCTCATCACACCAAAAGTCATTGTCATTTTAAGTTGTGGTTGTCTGATTTGCTTCTGATTTGACGTTTGTGTTTTTTTGCATTTTTAACATGTCCTTTCCTCCCTCCTGCTGTGTTCTCTCTCCACCATTCAGTACCTACAGATGAAATGGCCTCTTCTAGACGTACAACCAGGTCTCCAAAGTAGACAGGCTCTTAAAGATGCCAGGTCTCCTTCTCCGGCACACATCGTTGTAAGTAGACCCCCCCCCCCCCCCACACACACACACACACTCGGATGTAACCTCACTTCTTTACTCTAGAACTTTCCTTCCCTACTTCTCCCTTCTCTCCTTTCCTTCCTTTATCCGTTCCTTGCTTCCTTCCTTCCTTCCCTTGTTCCTCTGTTTTATTAAAAGACAAGCCTCCTTTTCTTCCTTTCCTTTCCTCGTTACGGAAAACCTCTTCCGGGTTATAACTTCCCCTCCCTTTTGAATGGATGTTGTTGACTTACTGAACAGAAAGACAGTTAACCACTGTCATGGCAAGTTTTGTCTTAACGTGTTGGCAGTTTTGGGAGGCCTCTTGTTCCTCTAAAACCAACCAATTAATCAACCAATCAATCAGCCAATCAATCAATCAAACACTGAAGTGGACAAAGTTTAGGTATTTTTCATCTGACAGGTACAGGTTGGTCTTTGGTTGGTACATCCAGAAGAAGAAACCTGACTTAAGAGTTAAGATCAACTCCATGCTGTTGACACCCCTGCTCTGCTTTTGTTTGCTTAGTTGCTGCATGATATTGTCCCATGGCAGAAAGAGAAGAAGAGAGCTAATTTCTTTGCTTTATGGGAAGTGTGGGTGTTACCTCAGCACTGGCTACCTCAAGTATGACGTTAGACCAGGCTAGCTGGCTGGACTGGCCAAGGGGGCATGCTCTGACTGACTGACTGTATGGACACGGACCCAGTATGTTAAACCCCGGGTGGGCCTGCATCTGAGGCGAGGAGCATCCGGCAGGAACAGTGAGAGGAGAACTTGATTGCCCGCCCCAGGCTAACTTATTGTCAGAGGTCAACAGAGAGGTTGAGTGTAGCGAGGTGTTACGTATGTGGTCACAGGGTAAGCGAGGGTGGGAAATCGATGAGAAGAACCACAGAGTGTATGAGGAGTACTGAGGTGACTTGAAACGCTCTGGGCCTCTAACTGGGCCTCTATCGGCACAGTTACTTCTGTTTGCACTTGTGTTTTTTGTTTAATTCTTTACTTTGCATTTTTCTTGAAATGCAAACTCTTCATGGTCACATTTTTAAATCTGCATACGTTGGTGTTTGTCTGGTAATGAAGCTCTTAACACTGGTGCTTTAAATGCACAGTCTCTATACAGCACATTCAAGTAAAAGTCCCATATCGTCAACTGGCGGCCATTTTTATGGTCTAAATGTCATCAACCCTCCCGGTCTCAACCGACAGCCGCCGAGTCACGGTGGACATCTGATCACTGCCGGTTTTACTGTCAACAATAAATGCCTCCTGGAATACTTTCCAGTCCAACGGTAAATGAAGGTTGGAGAGGCTGCGCGTTGGTACCATTACCTGGTTAATCTGAGCATGGGAAGTTTAGAATAGCACCGGTCTGTACATTTATAAAATAAAATAAGCAACTAAACTACGCAAGAAAAAAAACTTGTCGAAAGTTCTGTTTTTTTGTGTGAAGAAAAACAAGCCCTGCTCGGTGCTGTGGCGCCGGCGATATTTTTACACCGAAGAGTTCAGGGGGGTCCCGTGTTGTCGGGATATTTTAAGAGCTAGCTGGCGGCGAGAGGAGGAGGAGGAGGAAGAACAAAAAGACGCTTTCCTGTGAAGTGATTAAGTTTGTAGGCAGTAGCGTAGGGCTGCAGGTAAATTCTTGTACTTTCTTCCTGTTCTGCTATGACTGTGTGTCTGTAAATACCGACCGGCTGACGGTCCTGGTGAGCCCAGTGGTTCAGAGCGTTATACAACACGTATGTTGTCTCTCTCTCTCCCTGTCTGTCTGTCTGTCTGTCTCTCTCTCTCTCTCTCTCTCTCTCGTTTTATACACTACACCTGGGGATGTAGAGCAGTGCTATTCAACTACAGGGGCCAGATTACTGAAATTGAAAAGCACTTTTTTTCAGAACATACAAAACAACACTAAAACACTTAATATTGTGCATATTGCATAAAGAGTGTTTATTCACAATTTGTTTATCTAACATACAAATTAGGGCAGTCAATTCATACATTTCTACTTCCGTGTTATTCTTCATGTGTTTTTTTTCAATATGTCACTTCACCTCAAAAAGATACATTCAAGTCTGATTCAATTAATGTGACAGAACGAAAGACATTAAGCCTTTTAACATGTAAGCCATGAACATGTAACAATCAGCTACAAGTACTCTTATTTTTCATTTAATTAATATTATTCAAATGAACAATCAAAATAAATGGCCACAAATCAATCTAGCAACAACTGATCATGTCATTAATATTCAACAGAAATGGCCTGATATATAAATACATCAAGCAACAAGTGATCATGTTATTTACATTCAACAGAAGATGTCCAAGCACATCTTCTGGAAAACACTCTTCATCAAAGAATCGTTCCTACATGCACACCTCTGCTGCATCGCTGCGGTCTGTTGACTTATCAACAGCCAGCGACATCACCTCTGCTGGTTTTAACTTATCCAAAAGGCTTTCAAATACATCTGTTGCAAGAGCTTCAACTCTTTTGATCGTTGTTGTGTCGGACATTGGTATTTTTGGGGTAGAAGAAATGTTCTTCTTCACCTTATCATCGGTCACTACATCTTCTAGGACAGCATGCAGTCTCTCACTGTTTCACCATCTGTGAAGGGTTTCTCTCTTTATCCATTCAACACAGAGGGAAGCTTTGGTTCTCCTCCCTTGTTCCCAACCGGACCGGGCCGTTATAGCGACCCTCTGTTGGTCATTCACAGAGAGACTCTGCAATTTGATTCAACACATCTGAACCCATCGGATCACATGGTCCATTGAAGTTGGAGTGATACGTGACGCCGTGCGTTCTCAGATTGTATTATTTTGTTAATGCGATAGCCTTGTTGCAGATCAAACATATGGGCTTTGGTCCCACATTGCTCGTTGAATTGCTGATTTTCATCTTTGGCCTTTTCAATGTGGACAACAGCATTTTGGCTCTCAAACCTTTTTATAGTTCTCAAAACTTTTTTTGCCACAGCAGAGGCAGACATTGGCGCGCACACAGAAAATGTGCAGGGTCATGGGTGGGTCGTAGGGGCGGGACAAAGCAGATAAAACAGTTTCCTATTGGATGAAATTGAACTGGCTGTCTTGCTCAGAAACAGCTTTTTCGGGAGAAAATTAATTCTGATTGATTGTTTTAATTTAAATTAATTTGTGGGCTGCCAATTGAATAGGCCTGATGTAGAGGGATATAATATCAAGTTCAGGCTAGTCTCGTGGTTAGGTTACGGTGTTTCAAATGCTTTATTAGATTTGTCCAGCAGATTGATTGAATTTATTTATCATTTATCTTTCAGATTGTTCATTGTATATCCACCACACCACTAGTATACACACAATATTAGCACATTTCCTGTAAATATGGAATACATGTGAAAACCTCATTTTAAGTATCTCAATCAAGCTATCTCTGTTACAGAACATTTAAGACATCCAGAACATACCTTTTTTTTGGAATTTGTATTTATTTGGATTCAAACGTTTTTGCCGCGTGTCATCTGTGATTTGTCTGTGATACGTTCACACATCACCAGCTGTCAGGTTGTTGTTGTTGACAGGGTAAACTCGGTAGAAGTGTATATGAACTGTACCTGTTACGGTCTGGGGTCTATTTCTCTCTCTCACGCTGTCTCTCCTGCTCCCTCGCTCTCTCCGTCTCTCTCCATCATCCCTGTCTGAGCGAGAGGCCAAGACAGATGGAAGGTTTCCTCCGCTTGCATCATACCTGCTGCAGAACCTCCAGACCTGTAGACACAGTTACCGCGGGCAACGCCGCCGGTGATGTCATCACACCACAACCACCACCATCACTACTGTCCTGGCCTCTCCCTCTCTCCCTCTACTACTCAAGCCCAAGACAGCCTACCTGTGCTCTCTTTATCATTAAACCGCTTTATAAACGCTAGCTGGGCCGATCTCTCTGACCTCTCTTGGCCCCGTCCGGCTCGGTGGGGGTGGCTGCAGCCTTAAGAGCAAAGAGTCGATATGGTGGATGGATGAGGAGGAAAGATCTGAAGTTCAGGTGACCCCTTATCCGTCAAAACAAACAACAACCGCTACAAGCTGAGGTGGACTGGTGGGAATTGAGGCTGTAGCTGTATGTATAGTGAGCTCTGGCTGTATAGAAAGAAAGTTTGAAGAGAAGAGACAAAGTTTGGTGCGTCAACTCGGGCAGGCAATCTATTATTCATCATGTGTTGTCCTTTTAGTGGTATAATATCGACACAACATTGGGTATCTTGTCCTATTGTGATAGTCTTGAGATGTAATATTCATATTAAGATAAGTTATCACATTGACATTTTTTAATATTTGGATTTGGATAGGTGTTGGATATCATACTTTAAGTGACTTTACATAAATGTATGAAGCCAGGGGTTTTGAAGCTGGCTCTTGTTGTTGTAGCATACACACACGGAGAATAAGAGTCCTGCATGAAGTCAGCATTTCAATTAATTTACCCCCCAATAACACTACCCAATGCTAAATCAACATCCCACTATCGACATCTGATCACAATCACTATGTCATCTGCGGGAGTTACATTTTATTGTCCTCCATAAACTCTTTCTAAAACATTTACAGCTCCAACGGAAAACAAGAAGTTGGCCTCGGGAACAAGTTTCAAATTCCGACGACGAAGATATCGTGATGCGTGTCAGTGTCTTGTAAAATTCGAGTTGATAGTGAAATGGATTATTGGTACACTTCACTTTATGAGGGAGACAAAAATAAAACAAACTGCTTTTTGAATGTATTTATTTGAGAATGAACATCAATAAAGATATAAATATTGGAATATAATTATTGAATAATTCAAACAAATGAGTCTAGTATGGCCAGTTGATTAGGGGAAAAAACAGGATGTGACCTCATAGGCACACGTGAGGTCACATACTTTTTCTTCACTGGCATTCTCGTGGAACCGGGGGCAGGCGTGGGGGGGACTCCCCTGTCCTCCGTGGCCTTAAAGCTGTGCTTGGTGGGGTGGGGGGGGGCGGTGTTTGAAGTGGCTGTCCCCTGCTGCAGGCTGCTTTTGAAACTCACTGCCGTTGAACTTTTAACGTCACTGGCTGGAAGTTATCCAATATTTATGTGTCTATTGATGTGTAATATTTTAGGAGGGGGGTGTGAAGGGAGGAAAATGTCTTCTTTGTTTTATTACGACTCACAGTTTATGGGCGTTTTAGTTTTTCTGTCTTGGATGGGTTGGGAATGGCAGCTGTTGCTGAAAGATAATGCTTAATGGACATTTAGTTTTGTTTTTGCCCCAATTTAAAATGTTCTTTGAACTTATAGTTGATTAAAATCTAATCACCATAAAGTTTCAACCAATAACTAGACAGTTAATAGGTTGTGATCCAATTGGAAAGTGAGTAGAATGCACTACACGAATCAAATTCTGACTGAGGGAATCACCTCCGTCCCACCCTCGTTTCCTGTTACTTAAACATACGTCACATGACCGAAACGAGATACGCTCTGAATGGGGTTTCATGATGGCTTTAGTGGTGGTAAAAATGTACACAGCTGTGGCAGATTTGGGAAAGGTTAATGCAAGGTGTGTGTGTCTCTGTGTGAGTGAGTACAAACCTGAACCATTTCTTTAAGTTTGGGTTGGTGCCATCATAATCAACCTTAATAAGCAGTAAGTCATGTCTAGGGCTAGGTTTAAGTAATCAATTTTAGTAGCTGTTTCCATCCAAATGTATCACAAATTTTAACCAAATTTTTAGAAAATCGGCAAAAGAAAATGCAAATGTATGCACTTTTCCATCCACTACTGTTATGCGAATATTAGGAGTTGGTTCATCGAGATGAGCAGTAGGTGGCGCTAATTCTCCAGTCAGGCACCATTATACCACTGCAGAAGAAGAGGGCGCAACAAGAGGACGTAATTAAAAGAGCGCCAATCAAACCTCAAAATGAACAAAACATGCACGTTTTCCATCTAATATGGCATTTATGTTTGTTTCTTGTACTATTTCAAGGAACGTTGCAATCTCCTCTTCGGTCCACACATACCTGATGTTTTCGTTTGCTGCCATTTTTCGTCTCTCCAGTGGAGTGGAAGCTGGAGTGACATTTAAGTCACGCGATTTCTGAACGTCATCATTTATTCGCATTAATTCGCTGAATCTGTTTCCATTGCACTTTGTCGCATTAACTGTATCGATTCAAACTTTTCCACCTCTCTCAAGCGCAAAAACTTTTTTGCAATATCTCGAGACTTTTTTGAATTAATCGGGTCATGTCAGAGGGTATAATTATCATAGTAGTAATGATAATTAATAAAGTCAATGCCTGTCTAGACAAAAAACACATTGTTTTTATATATACCGCTATGGTTATTATCATGAAATACTACTATGTGTATCAAATTACATTTGAAAGTCGGTTTCTATTCCATAATTTTATTTCTGTCTACAAGTGATAAGTGGGAGACTTGTTTAGTAATAAAGTTTTGAGTTCAAACCGTTTTGAGTTCAACACACAAAAACACCAAACAAACAGAGACTGGTGTTCTGAGAACTGGGTCACACACACACACACACACACACACACACACACACACACACACACACACACACACAACTTCTATATGCACTCAGGGGTATCACACTTACACACAAATGCGCACACACACTGCCTCAGAGTCTAGCCCTGGTCAGACAATATCTCTATTGTTTTCTCAGGCAGCGGGAGGGGGGGGTTAACCATTTCCTGACTGTGTGTGTGTGTGTGTGTGTGTGTGTGTGTGTGTGTGCACATGTGCATCAGGTACTGAGTCCATATTTGCCAACCTTGAGCCCTCAGAAATAAATCCATTGACATACAGTAGTCTATACTGTATACATAACAAACATCCTTGTACATTCTAAATAAGAATTAATAATTTTAACTGAGTAAATGTTAATTTAATACAATCTCTTTTTTTAATTTTTATATAGGGTGCCAAGAATTCTGGAGGGCACTGTAAACAAAACCTCCTCTGCCTCTTACTTTTAATTTCTTCACTTGCTCTATTCTATCTTGCACCCTTCCCCAATTATAGCGCTTTTAGTTATATAGTTTATGAATTCTTCTTTCCAGGATTGCTGAAATTATTTATTTATTTTTGGCTCCATTTTCTTAACGCATCGCTGCTGAAGTGTGTAGCTACTAGTTAGCACTAGCAGCAATTACACCTGATAGAGTGCAGCCTGATGTGCGGCCAGTCACAACATGCAGGCGTCTCATCGCGTTGCGTTTTGATTGGATTAGTAACTTCATCCAACTATTAGCCTACAGACAACACCCCCATCTCATCACTTTGCGTTATGATTGGATAGTAACTTCATATCAAACTATTACAGACAATCCACGTAGACACGAGTGGCAGATTATAACAATTAATGCAAATATGGAGATTTTCCTAATTCGGGAGAACTGCGGGAGAATGATGTCTCCGGGTGACCGCCGGGAGAGGACAGTGAAAACCGGGACTCTCCTAGGAAAATCGGGAGTGTACACATGTATGAGTGAGTCATGTGGAGGGATAGTGAAAGACAATATCTGTGTGTGTGTGTGTGTGTGTGTGTGTGTGTGTGTGTGTGTGTGTGTGTGTGTGTGTGTGGTGTGGTGTGTGTGTGTGTGTGTGTGTGTGTGTGTGTGTGTGTGTGTGAGCTCCAAGTGTATGGTAATTAGCACAGAGATAGAATCTTCTTTTTCTTTTAACGAGCAAGACCTACCTGAGGTTTTAACCAATGAACACACAGATCCCGCCTTCCATTCATCCATTCACTCTCACATGTTCACCTCCTTAAGAATGTGTACAAGAGGAGAGGAAGCAAGGCCCACCTTGAAAAGAGCTGGACAGCACAACAGCCAATAGAACAGCATTGTTTTTCTCTCTCTTTCCAGGGGTGTGCGTTCAGGGAAACTCTCTGCAGTACATTTCTTGGCGCAGGGACAATAGCTTGTGTCTGACCACAGCTAGGCCAGGGCCACCCCCAGAAAAATGACACATGGGGATCACATTGGTTCTCTCCCTCGCCTCCACTTTCTAGTGCTTCTTTAGAGGGGACATGGTGATAAAAGGAGGGCTCCTGAGGGCATGAAAGAACCTGGCACCTGGGCTTGACCACACAATAGCCCTGGTCCCTGGGTGGTCTGGCCTTCTGTAGCGCTTAATGAGACCCTGGGGTCAACTGGGCAGATCCCACCCCACACACACGCACACTGTATAGCCAAGCCCCTTTTTACTGTCCCTCTCTCTGTCTTTTTTCCTGCTCTTTCCAAGTCATATCTCTCTCACTCTCTCTCTCCCTATGTGTATATATGTCTCTGGCTCTGGCTCCGTCTCTCGCTCTGTCTCTGTCCCTGTGTCTCTCCTCTCTCTTTTCCTCTCTTCTATGTCTCTCTTTCTCCCTCCTCAATGTCTTCTTTTATCCCCTTCTCCTGTCCTCCATCTATCACTTCCTGGTCTGAATGTTCCAGTCCCAGCACAGGTCTCACACACCCATAGGCAGTATATAGAGTCCATCTCCTCTATCCATCCCTCCGTCTGTCAGATGAGACACATACTGGCTCAGTCACACGTCCAGACATAGTGTCAATCCTGGGCGCCGGGACAACAAGCACCTCAGACACTCGGTCTTGTTTCTGATTGGTCTGTTGTTCCCCACACAGACAATAGCCCTTTTTTACACAAAGATCACGCAATAATGCTGTAAAGAAGACCCGTCATTATGCTGGCTTTGGTGTTTTTACATTTAAACCAAACAATGCCGGTTGCCCCAGTTGTTATTTTAGAAAGCATGCCGGCGTTCCAGAAGCGACAGAGGCGTGTCGGGCATGATGTGTAACACAGCAGTGTTGGCGTCTAGTGTGACATGTAACATATGTCGGGCAGTGTAACAGTAACAACGGCGGGTGAACCGAGTGCGGTGCTTTTGCTAGCCGTGCACAGTCTACAAACGCAAGCAAAGTTGCTGTGCATCATATACAACACACAACATGCTTCTAACTGCTTCTAGCTGCTTTTTAAATCCCCCAGTGGTGGGCCCCACACACAACACGTCATCAAAACGTCCTGCCGATTTACCCTTTTTACACAGACGTCGATTCGGCTTTGGTACTACATCCGCTGCTGTCTTAAAGACGGAACAATGATGCCCCCCCCATTCTGTGTTTGTGTGTTTTATAGTGAGAAGAGACGGCGAGGCCAAATGACGGTGCAACAGTCCTGCCTTGGACAGGCTGTGTAAAATGGGCCAATGTCTCTCTCGGATTCACTGGACCGCTTATTGTGTCGTTATACTACTGCTGTTTTAAATGGAGAGATGGAAACTCTGGGTGACTTGCTGCCATTACCATGCGCCTGGGGTTAGGACGGCTGGAAGACTTGTTTAACCCTAAACACGGGTAATGGACAGGTTACCAATACACACTATCATCCGCTTCATAGTTCTGTCCAATGTAAAGCTCTACAATCATGGTCATTCCTTTGAGGCAAATTCATCAAAAAAAATGAAATGAAAGTCAATAGAATCTGAACTGAACTGAAGATATAGGAAATGTACTTTGTGTGTGCTGGGGGCTGCTGTTAGGAAATCACACGACTTTTTGTTCACCTGTGGTATTTGGCCATTGAAAACCTAGTGTGTGTGTGTGTGGTGTGTGTGTGTGTGTGTGTGTGTGGTGTGTGTGTGTGTGCGTGTGCGTGTGTGTTCTGCTGTGCCCGTGGGTGGGTATGACACCATGCGTCGCATGTGTAACTGCACGGCTGCTCAGAGCGGTTTATCAGGCTGACCCTGGGGTGAGGCAGCAGGACAAATACCGCTCTGTCATCCTGGAACCAAGGCGCTAACCACACCAACACATTTTCCATAGAGCTCAGCGCAAACCTAGCCCGCCCCATATAATACAGTGTGGTTCTGTTGGTTTCTGTGTGTGTGTGTGTGTGTGACTTTGACCACCTTTTTTTTCTTAACAAATGTGTGAAACCTTCCTTTTATTTTCCTTTTTATCTCTCCTTTCCCCTGGTTTTCAACCACTTTTTGTTTCTTTTTTTCTTTCTCTCTGCCTTAATGCTCACCTCATTCCATGTGTTTTTAGGGCGGGAGGGACATCTCATGCGGTGGACACATACGCATTGCCTCCTCCCTCAGCAGTTATAAGTTAGTTTATAATACATATACAGTTAGGCTAGGCAAGTAGGCTATGCTAGAGTTGCATTCACATGACCACTGATGCAACATCTTGATGATTTTCATCGACTGCCTCCCTAAATGTTTATAAAAAAAGATTAAATCAACAGAATAAACTAATGAATATATAATACCAATGTCCTAACTACTAGCCAGCTTGTAAAATGCCCTGGTAGCATTTCAGAGGCTTGTTTACAGCTAGTTAGCTAGTAGAACAGCCATGTTAGCCTTGCTGAAGCTGGTGTACAGCTAGGGGTATCTAGTACAGTAAGCCATGTTGCGTAGCGGGGCTGGTGTAATGGGCTCTGTGTATGTTAAGTGTGTAGTATCTTCCAACATCTGGGAGGAGGCTAAAGTACACTAGAGGGCAGGCGAGCGATACACGTGCTTTTGAAGAAATATCTGCCTAGGCTAGGATGTTATGTTGTGTGTGTGTGTGTGTGTGTGTGTGTGTGTGTGGTGTGTGTGTGTGTGTGTGAGTGTGTGTGAGCGTGTGCATCTTTGTGTGTGTGTGTGTGTGTGTGTGTGTGTGTGACGTGAGCGTGTGGAGTTGATATGAAGGTGTGACCTTGTTGATATTTCCATGTGTGTGTGTTTCTCTGGATGTGTGTGTATGTAGAGTTGATTAGTTGCTGCTGTGTGTGTGTGTGTGTGTGTGTGTGTGTGTGTTGTGTTGTGTGTGTGTGTGTGTGTGGTGTGTGTGTGTGTATTTCCATGAGTGTGTTTCCTCTGGATGTGTGTGTATGTAGAGTTGATATCATGTGAGTGTGTGTGTGTGTATTTCCATTGTGTGTGTTTCTCTGGATGTGTGTGTATGTAGAGTTGTATCATGTGTGGTGTGTGTGTTGGTGTGCGCATTTCCATGTGGTGTGTTTCTCTGGATGTGTGTGTTGTAGAGTTGATATCGTGTGTGTGTGTGTGTGTGTGGTGTGTGTGTATTTCCATGTGTGTATTTCTCTGGATGTGTGTGTAATGTAGAGTTGATAATTGTGTGTGTGTATTTCCATGTGTGTGTCTGTATGGAGAGTATATATAATGTGTGACCTGGGATCGTGGTCTTGCCTTTCGGGACCATTCTGCTTGGAGTTCAGCGGGCAGTCAGATCTGAGCCTTCACCAATTTCAGTTGGTGAGAGGAACAAAACCCCCCCCCATTGTCTTGTTAGATTAATTTGGACCAATGATACACAAAACCCCCTCTACGCTGCTGATTGCCTGTTGTGCATTAAAGATATGAAGCTGGCTACAGTGGTGACTAACTGGCTTTACCTGGCTGACTTTCTGTAGCTAATCATTTCTCAAGCCACTTCTCCTCTCATGGTGCTTCTTCTTACATATGTGTGTGTCTTCCTCTCTCTTCGTCTCTCTCTCTCTCTCTCTCTCTCTCTCTTCTCTCTCTCTCTCTCTCTCTCTCTCTCTCTCTCTCTCTCTCTCTCTCTCTCTCTCTCTCTCTTTTTCTCTCTCTTCTCTCTCTCTCACTCTCTCTCTCTCACTCTCTCTCTCTCTTCTCTTTCATCTCTCTCTTTTACACACTCTCTCTCCTCTCTGTCTTTCTCTCTCTCATTCCTCTCTCTCTCCTCTCCTCTCATTCTCTCTCTCTTCTTCTCCTCTCTCTACTCTCACTCCTCACCACGATGCACATAGCACACACCACACCAACTTTCATACTGATTGCCATGTTTTGCCATACACTGTTTTTTTACTCTCTGGGGGCAATTTGTGTTTGGAAGGGCTGTACTTGGAAGTGGTGTGTGTGGTATTTTGCTATGGGTCAGATGTTCGAAGCTCTTTTGAAGTATTGTTCTCGTCTTCGGCATTTGAGCCAGAATGTGCTAGGCCACTGGTTGGCTGTGTTTGTGTGTGTGTGTTGTTAGTCGCCTTGCCTTGGAGTGCTCTTTTCTGACCATGGACAATAGTAGGCGCGTCCTTCTGGGGAGTTGACGGAAGTAGTGGACCTTCTGGAGAGTTGAAGGAAGTAGTGGACCTCCTTTCTGGGAGTTGAAGGAAGTAGTGGACCTCCTTCTGGGAGTTGAAGGAAGTAGTGGACCTTCTGGGAGTTGAAGGAAGTAGTGGGACCTTCTGGGAGTTGAAGGAAGTAGTGGACCTTCTGGGAGTTGAAGGAAGTAGTGGACTTTCTGGGAGTTGAAGGAAGTAGTGGACCTTCTGGGAGTTGAAGGAAGTAAGTGGACTTTCTGGGAGTTGAAGGAAGTAGTGGACTTTCTGGGAGTTGAAGGAAGTAATGGACCTTCTGGGAGTTGAAGGAAGTAGTGGACTTTCTGGGAGTTAAAGGAAGTAGTGGACCTTCTGGAGTTGAAGGAAGTAGGTCGACCTTCTGGGAGTTGAAGGAAGTAGTGGACTTTCTGGGGAGTTGAAGGAGAGTAGTGGACTTTCTGGCGAGTTGAAGGAGAGTAATGGACCTTCTGGGAGTTGAAGGAATGCAGGGGTTGGAAACCTTTTCATTTGGTAGAGAAGCATAACAAATTAAATCACTTGAAATTTATTCTTAGAAGAGCGGTTTACATCATTATCATTCAACCTTATTAGGGAATATATACATGTATTGCAAATTAGACATGACCATCTAGCCTGGAAAGAATAATACATTGTCATATTCTCTTTTCTCGCATTTCATCATCTACTTTGATAGTAAATTGTATTATGGTAAATAGATCAATTAAAATTAAATTTAACCTGGAAATTACTTACAAATGTAGTTTTGTATCCAATATTGTAGAAATCCTAATTTCTACAATATTGTTTTCAAACGTAATTTGATTTTGATAATACGATCTATTTTCAGCCATTTTGGTCAGCCATATACAATCACTGAAAGAGCCAAATATGGAGCCATAACCTGGGACCCGCCCTTATCAGGGGTCCTGGTTAAACCTTCTGATCAGTATGCAGTTGATTTAAGCAGTTTATAAAAACAGTCGGGAGAAAGTTAAAGGCTCGGCGGTGAACTAGTAAACTACTGATTTACTGGTGGTGACACAGGTTGGTAAAGAAACCTGTGTTGCTGCTTGCGGCGAGCCTCTTGACATACCTCCTCAACTCCTCTCCTCCACTCCTCTCCTCTCCTCCACTCACCTCCTCCCCAGCTCTCCTCAACTCCTCTCCTCTCCTCCACTCACCTCCTCTCCTCCTCCACTCACCTTCTCTCCTCCTCCAGCACCCCCCCCCCCCCCCCCTCCTCACCCCTTCCCCCATTCTGCTCCACCCCCTCCTTACATCCTCCCCTCCACCCCACCCAGCCTCCTCTTCTCCTCCAGAACCAGTTAGACAGGACCTGGCAGGATCCAGGGCTAGGTGTGGTGCCTCTGTTCCGCTGTTTTTGTGTTTTTTTGTCGAGTTACACAAACACACCTTTGTCTGGTGGTATAGTCTTGGCCTAAATGAACGCGTTGCTGCCATGCCTCTAGGCACTGATCAGGTGGACACCAGGTCAGGGTTCATGATTCAAAGAACATGTATCTTTATTTCATGCAAACGTTATACCATATATATAAAAATACAAATAAATATGGTAACATTTGCATTAGATAGATATACACGTTTATTTCTTTAAAATGTATATAACAAGGTTTCCATAAATTAAAGTTGTAAGGTCAATTAATATTGGTAAATAGTGATAGTGATTAGTAATTTGTGATTCATCTACCACTCCATCTCTCTCTTTCTCCCTCTTGCTCTCCCCCCTCTCACTCTTCCTTCCCTCCCTCCTTCCCTTTCTATCTCTTTCTATGTCTCTCTAGTCCCCCAGCTCTATTCTGTGTGTGTGTGTGTGTGTGTGTGTGTGTGTGTGTGTGTGTGGTGTGTGTGTGTGTGTGTGTGTGTGTGTGTGTGTGTGTGGTGTGTGTGGTGTGTGTGTGCGTGGAGTGCGTGTGTGCGGTTAGCGTCAGGCGAGGTAGCGGCGTCGGGGGGCCTCTGAGGGAACAGTGGGGGGCCGTTCCACAGGGGAACTTGTTTTGACAGAAGCCCAGGTGTCTCATTGTTGGCGCTGGCACGGTTCAACAGATTTACCAATTAGTACTGGGCCCAGGGCGCGGAGGAGAGGCGGGGAGGGTGAGAGAGGCAGAGGGGTGAATGAGAGAGAGGGAGAGAGGGGTGAGGGGGGGGAGGGGGAGGGAAAAGGGATATGAATGAGAGATGGAGTGAATGAATGTGAGAGGGGTTGTATGAGAGAGGGGGGAGAGAGATTAAATGAGAGGTGGAGAAAGAAGAGGATGGGGGAGAATGAATGAGAGGGCGAGAGGGAGAAGGAGAGAAAGTGAATGAGAAGAAGAAGGAGAAGGCGGGAGGGAGGGAGGGGGAGGAAATGGCTGGGGGGGGGGGGGGGGGGGGGGGCAAGTGGTGGGTTTAGCCAGAGTGATGGAATGAGCTGAGAGAGAGGGATGGGAGGGGTGATTGAGGCAGAAAGCGTGAGGCAAGTAGAGTAGGAGGAGGACTGAGAGGGGGAGATAGTGAGCTAAGGAAGAGAGGGAGGGATAGAGGGAGATTGTGAGGTGATTATTGAGGGAGGAGGGGTGAAGGGAGAGGGAGTGAGTGACATAAGGAGGGAGGGAGAGAGAGAGTTAAGGAGAGGGAGAGAGTGGGAGACAGAGGAAGGGATGGAGAAAAAGGTATAAGGAGAGAGGGAGAGGGAGGAGGGTGGGAGAGGGAGAGAGTGAGGTAAGGAGAGAGGGTGAGTCAGGAGTAAGTTGATCTCTCACCCATCTTCACCAGTAGTGATTTAAGAGAGGCTGGGGTTTCTGCAGCTCAGAGGTCAAGACAGGGACAATATTGACTAATCTAATGTAATGTTTATGACATTAATTATTCACCGTTAATTGGACAACGATAGGAAAATATGAGACAGGCACAAGCATTCACATAATGGGCCATGCTGGGGCATGGTCCAGCCAACTGGGTCAAACTAATATACTACTAATAATAAAACTAATACTAATACTGTTTAATACTAATATAAAAAATATAAAAAAACTAATAATAATATGCAATAATAATACTCTTGCAGATGTAATGCAAGATATGACGACCTCTACAGTTTCATTCTGTCACTAGGCAGACTAGTCAGACAAGTCAGATTATACCCAGGAATGTTGCTACATTCAGCAGAAACGCTGGTCACACCGCACACATCCGCGCTCTGTATGCCGAGTGAACTGTTCAGATCAGGGGGAGAGATTGACACTCTCCCCCTGAGGTGCCCGCTGAATCCAGAGTCATCTTTCAGCTGGAAGTGTTAATTTTGTGCCCGTTTGTGTGGACGTGAATTTCGCTGTTGTTTGAGTTGATCGAACTCTGGAGAACACTTTACAAGTGGAATAAATGGCTAAAATGATTCATAAAGTTGCTATTCCTCGAGGCGTCGTAAACGTGAAGTGCTTATGAAGTGCTGTTTCTTGTTGGTCGTGGTTAAACAACGGTTGTAAATCATGCTCTGGTTGTAGCAATCTCACAGGAAAATAGATTTGGCCAAATATTGGTAACAAATTGGACCCATTGGTCAGACTTGGCCATTTGACCCTTTTTGAATCGCACAAACCTAAACCTACCTTTCATTAGTAACAGTAAGCCTATACTGATACTTGTTGGTACCCACCAAACTAGTAATTAAGAGATTTGACTAATACAGCCACTGTGGACACACAAAAGTAACGACACACTTCTGGATGCTTCTGAGAGGTAAGGCAGCCGTCACGCAGGTTGTGTGTTTTTGGGTGCTAGCCTGGCCTTTGTTTGCCCTCTAGTTTTGATGTGTGTGTGTGTGTGTTTTTAATTTATCATTTCTCCCCTGTCGGTTTTCTCTGTCAGTGTAGCCGGCCTTGTTTTAGCTCCTGGCCTCTCCTTTCGTCTTATCCGGGGAAGGAATTGGGATGAGAGAAATCTTTTTCTTTGCCGTCAGGAGCTTAAAGCGCTGCTGTGTCTGCTCCTTTACCCTCACTGTTTGTCGACAGCCCTGGAAGTGACATCCACCCAGGCTGTGTGGGGATTCTGCTGGGCTGCTTTCTATGCTTGTGTGTTTCTGCTGTAATGTTGTTATGTACACAGCTCAGTCATTAGCTGATGGTGGTGCTGGTGGTTAGTGGGAATTAAAGAGGTGGAGGGGAGAGTGTAGAGAAAGAGGTGGAGAAAGAGTGATCTAGATAGGAAGGTGGAGGAGAGGGTAGAGTGATAGAGAGGTGGAGAGAGAGGTGTAGAAGGAGGTGGAAAAAGAAGGGAGAGTTGGAGGGAGATGTAGAGAGGCGATAGAGATGTTGGCCTTTATTAACGTCAGACCAGTCCACGATAAGGTGTCAAAATGTATTTTTTTCCCTATGTGTGAGACAAGCCAACAGCTGCTGACCAAGCCCTGGTGTTTCCTCAGATGGAGAAAGAAGGGAGAGAGTGCGGTGCATCATGGGAAAAGTCAAAAGAACACACAAAAAAAGAGAGAAAGCAAGGCTGAGAGAAAAATAATCCTGTCACCACAGTGGGACGATTCCCCCCCCCCCCCCCTTAGCTGCAGCAGTGCTGTCACAAAGCAAGCCTCCATTTCATACATTATTACACACCGGCCTAAACGCCATTATGTGTGTATTTTATTCATTCATTTGTCTTGTTAACTCATCTCAGAGTGAGATAAACAGCGTGCTCGGCACTGGCTGTTGTGACAGTTGTGTGCTGTGAGATATGAATACAAATCCCAGCAGTGAGATTGAAACCGAGCAAAAATAGCAGAGGGGGCTTGGAGAAAGAGAGAGAGGGGGGGGGGAGAATTAGGGGACTGCTATGTTCTGGCAGCCTCATTAAGGACGTCGAGGTGATGATGTCGTCGCAGCGCCGCGACCCGCGGCCGCCCCGCTTCCCTTTGAACAGCCTCACCCCCCTTATCTGCTGCACGCTCTTGCAGCGCCATAACGATGCACACAGACACCGACAGACACGCACATAGGCGCACACACTCTCAGACACACTTGCACACAAATACACATCTGCATGCACACACACACACACACACACACACACATCAGCACACATACCTCACTCCCCACACAAACAGTCGATGCCCACAAAATATTCTTATAAAGACACACACACACAATCATGAGAAACACACAAATTATTATCCTCACAAAAGCCCCCCCCCCCCCCCCCCCCCCCCCCCCCACGCTCCCCCTCACTCGTCATGCCTGTGTGGTTTCTGTGCACGCTGGGAGCACACGGCTCATCCGCTGAATTTTGGTGTATATGTTTTTCCCCCCTGCGCTCACAGAAAGAAAAAAAATCCTGGTTCTATTTTAAAAAATGTATTCTGCACCGACATCACAACTGTATGTTTCTAATTTGGAACTTTGGCGCTGTCTCCATCTTGTGTTGGAAGGGCAGACGGGTAGTGTGGCGGAGGTGGGGGGGGGGGGGGGGCGGCGGGCGGGGTGTGGCGGCGAGGCTGATGGTGGTCTAGGAGGCGTGTCTAAATCAACTGGCAGCATGAATGACTACTTGATTCTCGCCTGCCATCGCCGCAATCCATGGCAGCCTTTTTTTTTTTCTTTTTTTTTACGTCCTTTTCAAACTACATCCTTTATTTGCGGAAAAGTCTGGAATAACTAACAGGGAAGATGGAGAGTACTTCCTGGTGTACTTTAACCATAGAAGACTTGGAACACGCACACACATAGTAGAATATACTTGCCTACATTGTTCTGATACTTGTGTCCTGATTGACAATGAAATGTTTTAAATGAGTGAAGTACTGGTTGGTACTCAGCATTAATCACAAATATAAATACATATATACTCAGAAAGTATTTACCATGACATGATGGCGCTAGCATTTCTCTATATTTTAGTGTTTCAGAATTTGGAACGCAACTTTGGAATTGGAATCCAAAAGGAATTCTAACTGGAATTTCAATGGAAATCTGAAATGGAATTCTAGAAGAAGTTCTAAATGAAATGTGGGGATACCCTGGGGGATTTATGCATTTACCACTGGACTCCTTTCAGATGACAGCAGAGATAATGTCATCATGCTAAGGTAGACCTCCTCCACACACACACACACATACAATAGAGTCAAGTAGAGTCAAGGAGAGTTAGAGGGAGGATCGAGGACCGTATGCATAAATTGCTGTCATACTCTTACACTAATCGCAGCTAATTGCTAATAATATTAGCTTGTCGCTAGGCTAATATATGGCTAAGATAGACTGATGAATGAAAGATACTTTTTTATTGGCAGTTAAGTTATATATTTTAAAGACTTGATAACCGTCGATTGGTAATCCCAAGCCAGCCCAGCCTTCGTAGGGATCCAGACGAGCCAAGTCTCTTCAACAGAGGAGGGGATACAAACTGTCGGAGCAGGGTTGTTGTCTAGGCTATATCCAAATATTTTAATATAAACCAAAGTTAGTTTAAAACGGGACCAGGTCATTATAGTCAGGCTCAGCAATAATAGAGAATTAATACACTATACACAAACTAAAATTAACAAAATTTTATTTGTGTAATCATGGGGTTGGGTTGTCAACATGTCATGTCTGGGACTCCTTTTAAACAGTGA
Source organism: Merluccius polli (assembly GCA_030340625.1). NCBI lineage: Eukaryota > Metazoa > Chordata > Actinopteri > Gadiformes > Merlucciidae > Merluccius > Merluccius polli. The sequence continues at coordinate 201,759 of JAOPHQ010004005.1, forward strand.
TTCGATAGTTTGCATTTTAATTATAATATAAACTCATCAAATACAGTGAATTGATCAAAATACAGCTACACGCAGATTCACTTGAAATGAATAGAAAACATTTGTAGAAGCTACTTGCCTTGTGTATAACTATAAATAGAGTTAGAGCAATTTTAGTTTTTTGATTTGGGAAGCTCTCTTTTTTCCTACATGTGTTTGATCTTGTAAATATAGAGGTGTAAAAAAAAAAAAAAAAACTGTTATTCCTGCTCTCGCTTCCTCTACATTTTATTTTTTAATGTACCTCTCTCGGCCTGGGGTCATACCCAGCAACTCATGAATATTTTGTGCTCTTTGCGCCCCCCCCCTCGCATGTTTTGCGATTTGACGCTCATCAAGGGGGGAAAAAACTCAATCACGTCTTTCTGGCGGCTCGTCCTCTCACGGATGGTGAGGTGTCCCAGTGAGGGCTTTAGGCTGGAGCTGTTGCTTTTAATGAGCCTACTGCCGCACGGATCGCAATTGATCCTGTCCTCGCGGACACACAACAAAGGACTGCAGGCGTTGGGCACAACGAGGACAAAATGCAACACAAAACACATAGCATCGCGTGGTGTTCTTAATAACACGACAACTGCCAACCAACTGCCAATCGTAACAACGATTCTTCCAGCGTGATCAAATGTTTTTGAACTGGTTTCTTCTGGTTTTCACACATCTGCATCAAAACAAATCAATAGCTCAAACTTTACAGAGCATGTATTGTTTCTCCGTAGACGCACGGTCCGCTAATTTATGCCAGACAGACACACAAACAGGGTGCTGGAAAATTAATAGATTTTTTCATTGATTAGTTAAGTACAAACAAATATTTGCTGATTGTAGCTTAGAAATGCAATAATTAGATGCTTCCTCTATGACAGATTATAGTTCAGATTTTCCAACATTTTCTTGTGTATTTGCGTGTGTGTATTGTGTCTGTATAGCAAGTTCAAGAATTGTGATGGGCGTTATTTATGAGATTTTATAGATCAAATGGTTCATCATGAATCCAAACAAATGATATGGCAATTTATGAATGAATGATAAAATGGATTAATCTGCAATAAAAAACCCCCTCCCTGTGTAGTGGAGTGTTAAAGAGCAGTTAAAGTTAAAAGGAGAATGGCACTTACATGGCGATGCTGAGGAAGAAACAGGGGTGCGGAAGGAGGGCCTGGTGAGGTGAAAATCAATGGGAGGTGCACAGAGCCTCTACAGAGGTGTGTGTGTGTGTGTGTGTGTGGTGTGTGTGTGTGTGTGTGTGTGTGTGTGTGAGTGTGTGTGTGTGTGTGTGTGTGTGTGTGTGTGTGTGTGTGTGTGTGTGTGTGTGTGTTTTGCTTGGGTTGTGAAAAAAAAATATGCTTTTGTTTTGCAAGAGATAAAGCAAAAAGGAGTGGGAGGGAAGGAGAAGGGGAGAGAGAGCATGAGAGAGACGCTCTATGAACATTTTCTGAAAAGAATAAAATAAACTAACGGCCGTTGTTTGGTGAGGTTGAGTTGTGTGGTTAAGGCATGTTTCATCCCAGGTGGCTGTCAGGTCTCTCTCTCTCTCTGCGTCTTCGCTTAGTCAGGCAGAGGAGAGAGAGACCATTCAAGGGCAATGGACAGGAACCCTGGGGTGGTCAGCATTATGAATAAAATGAGTAAACACACCTACAATACTATTAGAATAGTAAGAACAGGGTCCGTGGTGCTTTAACCAGAGGGTCAGAAACACTTGGTCTCCATTGTCTTCGGGGTCATGA